>JAHPZR010054415.1:5000-12845 GCA_019787425.1 Platygyra sinensis | reverse complement strand
AGAAAACTTTGGAAGAATTAAATTCGGCCGCTCATCACCGTTCGCAAGCAAACTTTCACTTAGTACAAACCAGTTACATTAAACGAATTAAATTGTTCTTGTTTTTGCCACATAATAAACATCTTATTAACCGAGCTAAGTTGGTCTGTATGGGAGAATCTTGATCTCGGTCAAGTGTACAGACCTCACTGCGTTCGGTCTGTACTTACGACCTCGGTCAAGATTCTCCCATACAGACCTCCTGCTCGGTTAATAAGAGCTAAGTAATACATGGTTTAAGCTTCTTTATTTGTTAAGACTGCTTCGCAGTCCTCCATGGTCAATTGTCGTAAAAATTTCTTACTTGTGCTTAGTATGCAGCGTCGTCAATATTCCTCGAAACAAGAAGAGCATTGGTCTTTAATCATAACTTGTCGGTGTACCTGTTTTAAAGCTGGAGACCATTTATAGGCGTAGCCAGGATTTTTCAAAGGGGGGGTCACACTGACTCATACAGAGGGTACTCATCAGATTGTCACCTGAATATTGTAGGTTGTTTGCTTACAAAAAGGCTTACAAAGGGGGGGTCACGGGCACCCCAGGACCATCAACTCTTGACTAATGGTAAGGTGGTCGACTCACTCGATCTAGTGGTATGCTTCACGATAGATCACTTATATAAGTCTATTTTGAATATATGATTAATCTTTGCAATTATGGACACAACTTAGGCAGTTTTGAAATTAAAACCTGCAAAAATTCAAGTTTAAACGGGATTTAAACTCATGACCTCTGCAACACTAGTAAACTGCTCTACTAAGTGATCTATCGCGCCATTCGCTTTGTGAGTTCGTAATATACCCGTAGATGAGGAAAAAAACGAATATATGAAAGACCATCATATAATTGAACTGCGGAAGAAAGATACGAAAATATGATTGATCAAGACAGTTATACACACAACTTAAGCAGTTGGGAAATTACAGCCTCAAAAAATATTCAGGCCTGAAAGCGATTCAAAACCCATGATCGCTTCGACGGCTATATTAGTAAGCAATTGAACGTTAAATTATTTGTTAGCTGTGGTTGAAGTGATTCGATAAAGCGTCCCCTTCCATGTGAGATGCTTTCCAGATTGCAAAAAAAGGAAGCCTCTAAAAGGGTATATACTTGACTCGTTCAGTGGTTATTTGACTATGCTGGTATGGCCTAATCTGAGAGGGATGTATGTTGCCAAGAGCCTCAGCGCGTACTGTTTTGTAGTTCGTAATGATGTATATATGAGAAGAATGACTTTCGAAATAAACGGTTATTTTGCTCTTGTGGTACGTTGCCGTCTACTTGTTCAGACATGGTATCAGAAGGGATCCTACGGACTCAGTAACAATGCCTACAACTGAAGGATCAGAGGAAGGAGGACTTAAGAGCGGCGGAAGAGACGATAGAATAACGCGCGGCTCAAACCATCAGCGCCACATCATTTCGAAGCTATAAAATTGGCTGACAGTTGGAAGTGTTGGAGGGAGGAAGTAGAGTTGCACATAGATTTAGCAATTGTGACAGAGAGAAGTCAACGAAGGTGAAGCTGTTTTTGTATTTAGTAGGGAGTCAGGGACGAAAAATTTACAGTATGATGGCATTCGAAGAACCCGAACACGAACAGACATGGATGCGTTCGAAAAGATCTGTAATATAAAGAAAAACGAAACTGTTGAAACGTGCAAGGTCTTTTCGCGTTTGCAAAACCCATGCGAATCACTAGAAAAGCTTGTGACAGATTTTAAGCTTTTAGCGAGGACTTGTAACTTTGCTGACCTCAAAGACTCACTGGTGACAGACAGGATAATCTGCAGAATCCAGGACAAGTAGCCCTGTAACAACCTGCTCAAGGATCCGTGTCTTGATCTGCAACAATCCCTTGATGCCTGTAGAGCAAACAAATTATCCAAAGAATGACTAAAACCTTGGAAAAAGGCGAAAATGTAAATTCGTTGAGAGATCAAATAAAGCATGGTAAAGCATCGGACGACAAAAGGCGCGAGGAGGGGGATAAAAGAGGACAAAGTTTCGAAAAGCGTGAAAAGTAGAAGAACGACAGGCGTGAGAATTAAAGTCCTGTGCACGACACGTATCGTGAAGAAACAAAGATCTGCAAATATTGCGGTGGAAAACATCGAATTGGCAGGCCAAATTGTCTTGCGTTTGACAAGAGATGCCCGGCCTGTGGAATTATCAATCATTTCGCCTCTCAGATTATGGCTAGAGAAAACCGGTAAACGTGGTCAAGACAGAGACCGAAAGCAACAATGAATACTGCCTCACACTCGAGTCAACGAATGAAAGTGAAAATACTCAGTGTCTATGCTTCAAGTGATCATGAATATGCGAGAAAGCTGTTTCCTAAAATAGGTCTTTCAAGTTCAAGTTCAAGTTTTTATTATTTTACACTGTTTACAGACGTGATACAACTTAATATAACATAGTTTGAGATTCGACGGTGAATTTTCAGCTGGATAGTGGAGCAACTTGTAACCTGCTTCCCGCAAATACCTTGAGGATAGGGACAAAGTAACCCCGACCAGGAAACGGCTTACAATGTACAACGGTGCAATGATAAATCTTTTGGGTACTCAAGGTACTTAACCCTCCCAAAAACTCCTTCTTATCACGTGGAGCTTGCAGTTGCCGTCAGTGACAGTCCCTCACAAATCCCGGGAAACCCAGCCATGCAGCAGGAGGACCTCATTGGAGTGCAAGAACTCAATGTGATGCTTGCCAACAAATGTGAAGCTTGCTTCACTGCTGAACAACTCTCAAAGAATCATTCCGATGTCTTCGAGGGTACCAGAAAGTTGAACCGCCAGTATAAGTCTGAAGTCGAAGAGGGTTCCACGGCAGTGGCTCCACCAAGGAGCGATCCCATAGTGCTCAAGGGTAAACGTTTTCAGAGCCTTGGCATCATAGAGGAAATCAGTGAACCTGCACCATGGTTTTAAGTCTTGTAACTGTACAGAAACGTGACGAACAAATTCGATTGTGTATTCACCTTAAATACTTGAATCAAGTGTTAAGGAGAAGCCGGCTCTTACTTCGTGTAGAAGACACAGCTGACGTACAACAATAGAAGACAAAAGGACAAAAGAACTAGGAAAACCATGGAGACAATATGTTTGTTTAGGGCGTTGTTTCTACCCGAAGTAAGAGCCGAGAAGTCCCTACCCAACTGTGACCATAGGTGAACGATGTTGATGAAGTACTTTCAGAGCTTTCACCGGCAAAAGTGTTCTCTACTGTAGACGCTAAGAATGGATTTTGGCATGCTGAACTCGACCATGACAGCCCACGCGTTACAACTTTAAATTCTCCTTTTCGACAATGTCGTTGGCGTCGCCACCCCTTGGGGCTTTGCACAGCTCCAGAGGAGTTTCAGCGGAGACTGAACCACCCTCTAGAGGGCTTAAAAGGGGTCCGCAGCATTCGAGATGACATTTTGGTTTTTGGTGAAGGCCCCACAGAATATGAAGCGCTAGCAGATCACAATCAAAATCTGCGATCTCCGTGAGCAGAATATCAAGCTGAAAAAGGACAAAGTGAAATTGTGGTTTCAAGAATTCACTTCATGCTTATCCGATCTCAAAGGACGGTTTTAAAGCAGATCCAGCAAAGACCATGACTGTCTTGTGGATGCCAACCCCAACTGATGTTGCCAGTGTGCGCAGGCTCACTGGATTTATAAACTACCTGAGCAAGTTTCTATGGCGACTCAGTGATCTATGTGAGCTCCTCCGGACCAATCTTCATGATAATGCAGTCCAACAAGCTAGTGAAACGGCTGCTTAGCAATGCCTCAGTTGTCAATTGTTTTGATTTAAAATACGGCGTCGTCCTGCAGTGCAAGGCGTCAGACAAGGGACTTGAAGCAGTTCTAGCCGCGCGCTGACGGATCCCGAAACTCGTTATGCGTAGATCGAAAAAGAGCTCCTTGCAGTCGTTTATGGACTGGAGACGTTTTATACCTACACGTATGGGAGACAAGTAACTGTGGAATCGGATCACAAACCATTGGAAGTTATCGTTAAGAAACTACTGCATCGAGCGCCAAAGAGGGTCCAGCGCATGCTTCTGGGAGTTCAAGCCTACTCGACCAACCTTGTCTATTGCAATTGTAAGAAGTCCACCATAAACCTGACTGAAGCCCTGAATCGGGCGTGTCTTCCTTAAGACGACGCTCAAACAATTGCTTTAGAAGTCAAAAGAATATGGCAAAGAATACGTGCTTAAAACCAACTACACTATAGGAAATCAAACAGCACACGCATCTAAGAGTTAATCAAGGCTTTTAAGGCAGGCTGGCCCGAGACCAAGGGAGAACTCTTTTATCTCGTATTACCGTACTTTGAAATACGTGATGAACGGAAGGTTGATGACGATGTTCTTGTCAGGGGAGAGAGACTAGTGGTTTTAAATCAAATCGTTGCGTCGAGACTTGATGCATCGCCTTAATTTAATGTGCGCATTCCAGAGTTGTCAGCAATCTTTGGCGAAAAAGACAGTGTATCCACTTACTGGGCATGAGTAGTGAGATCCAGCAATTCATTAAGACGTGTGACAACCCAAAAGAGACCCTGATTAGACTGTTAGACTGTTAGGCGGTTAATTTTTATTCAAAGAAGAACTTACATATTTGAAAAACCCGCTTATAGCATAGCTAATCTCGGCAGGTTGTACTATTTTCAATCATATTTACCGAGCAGAAAGTCATTTTAAAACAGCTGCTAAATAAATACACACATACATTAACAGTTAATCAAGTACAAAGGTAAAAAGATAAAGCAAATTGAAAGGTGTAAAGTAGACATACGGCTAAATGCGAAGTTGAAAGCTATAGTGAATAATAATTACTTGTGTTTAAATTCAGTATTAGAGAATGAGCATCAACAACTCAATTTTAAGTACAGTTAAAAGCAACTTATGAATTTTCCTTTTAAATGCTCTTTTCGTGAGCTTACGCCAATCGGGGTGTAGACAATTCCATAATCTTGTACCAAACGCAGGAAAAGACCTAAGTTTTAAATGCAATCTAGATTTCTCTAAAAAAAAGACTATCTGCACACGAGAAACGCGTGTTGTATGCATGAACGTCAGATAAAGGCATAAAAAGTTCACGAATATTTCTAGGTGTAGAATGAGTAGAAACATCGTGCATTATGGTCGCGACCATTTCAAAGTAGAGCATTTTGATAGTTAAGATGTTGGAAGCAACAAATAGAGGGATGGCATGAGATCTTTTGCTGGCAAAGAAAATCAGGCGAATAGCACGCTTTTGCAGTGTGAGAATCTTTTTCAAGTCACACTAAAATGCCTGGCCCCAAACAGGGACACCGTAGAGCGTGTAGGGAAATATCAGCGAACGGTAGATTTGAAGGAGGGTATTAAGAGGTACATGGTGCCTCAGCCTGGCAATTATACCTTCTATTTTGCTGATCTTCGAAGCGATATGATCAATATGAGGCATCCAGGTTAAATTTTGTCAATCAGTACTTCTAAAAATTTTCCATAATCTTTGCATTCAAGAAGCGCGAATCTATTATTGTTATTATCCGGACCTCTGATACGCGGCTGATGATTAATTATTTTTTTTTGTGCTGGCCTAAAGATGACAGTTTGATTTTTTCGCTTTAATGGTTAATTTATGAGCATTAAGCCAATTACAGACATTATTAAGCTCATTATTACAACCGGTTTGCAGGGTTTTCAAGTCGTTGTCAGCATATAACAGGTTTGTGTCATCAGCAAATAGATAAAAACCAAGTTTATTGCCACACAGATAAATGCCGTTTATATAAATCAGGAAAAGTAAAGGACCTAAAACACACCCTTATGGAACTCCAGTTACCGAGTTCTTTTTGGATGAAATATGGTCATTGCCAATGCGCGTTGTTTGGTCCTGATCTCACACGAATTTCCAGATAGATGTTGGGCCAGAGTTGGGATCGAGCTATTCAGTTACAGCAGTCGTAACTACCTCGCCTGTATGGATTACTACTTCTCGTTCTAGGAGATTGGTCTTCTTGAGGACACATAGCCAGCAAAAGTGATCCAGAAGTTAAGGCCTAACTCCCTAGAAACGGTATTCAAGAAACGTGCGTGTCGGACAATAAATCCATGGAGTTCAGTCGTCATTGAAGTTTTGCTCAAGTGACCAGCTTCCCGACATACCCTCAGAGTAACGAGAAAGTTGAGGCAGCCGTCAAGTAGGCTAAGAGAGGTATGAAGAAATCTAGAAAGGCAAAGACAGATCGTTATCTTGCACTGCTAGAATAAGGAACACGCCCAGTCAAGAAATGGATAGTACAACAGTGATAAGACTCATGAGCAGACGGACCAGAACCCATGGCAAAGTGCCTTCCTTGCCGCGGCTCCGTGAACCAGTCGTTGATCACAATGGCCAAGGCAATCTGCTAAGTATAACAAGGAGTGTCAAGGGACTAACTACAACAAGGGAGCCAAAGATCTTGCCAAGCTTAAGATTGGAGATACGGAGCGTTTAATTTCCTCTTGAAGTCTGACTAACTAGGCCCTCAAAGAGAGGTTGGAAAAACTCTGGAAACTTATTCGTGCGTAGTGATTACTAATCATTGTGCCAGATGTGGACGAAACCGTTCTTATTTAAGGAAAACAAGACAATCTTACAACAGAAGCACATTGATGCGCATTTCAAACCTGACATAAAATTTCAACCAGCAGGGACCAAGTTAAACAGCGTTACCGTCCAAGCAGGCGGTGTCTGAACAACAAGAGGCTGCGGTTCCTGTGGTGTCTGAGCAACAAGAGACATGGCGTGACCCGGGCAGAGACAGTCTGAGTCAAATAGCCAGCCAATGGCAGTGTATGAGCAACCAAAGACGACACGCTCAGGGAGAGTTGTCAAGAGTCCATTGTACTTGAAGGACTTTTACGCGATGATTTAGTGGGAACAATCCAGAAACAGAGACCTCACATTAACAATTCGAGGTAGGATATGTTGTCCGTGACTGGAAAAGTTCTTTTTTTGTCTGTTCATTAAAATTTTTAGAAGGCAAGGATGTTACGTATGGTAAGAAAGGTAGCTGGGTACTAGGGTGTTCGTTTGCCTCGTTATGGTGTGTATACAAGGAAGAAGGCCTTTCAAAATAAACGGCTCTTTTGTTCTTGCGGTACGTTGCCGTGTACTTGTTGAATCAACCCCTCTTCCAATAAACGCCCCTGGAGGCGAAAAAAGCATTGTCCGCTTGTATTTCAGAAAGTTAAAAAGTCTCCTTTCCTCTGAACGTAATATTGAACGTTAAATGAAAGTATCTGATGCTCCTTATTTACGTGTTGCACTACGTTCATATTTTATGTTCAAAACAAATAAGCACCTAATCTGATCTTCAAAAATTAAATCAATACAGTAATAATGTTTGGTTATGGTTAATTTTACTTTAAAGTGACTATGGAGTAAAGATATAATTGTTGCTTGTTTAAAAGGCTTTTCAAAACAATAAAGGATGGCATTGCAATTGTCCTTTTTGGAATATTTTCGCTCGTTTTAAAGAACCTTTTCCAATGTTGCATCATGCAAATGAAGAAAGTGATGGCATCATAAGTACTACCATATTTACCCGTCGAATGCGCGGATTGAATCGCGCATAAAGGAGTTACGGCAGAGAAGCATTTCATGTACATGTCTTTCTGGAAAGGACGCCGACCAAGAAGGAGCTCACAATGGTGATTACTCCTTCATTTTTGCCAACCCTGTGGCCCTTGTTCTTAACGAGAACAGACGCCTGTATATCAGACCAATCTGTTTGGAATTGTCGCAGATGAGGCTCATGTAATTCCAAA
>JAHPZR010054413.1:0-22778 GCA_019787425.1 Platygyra sinensis | reverse complement strand
TTGAGAGCGGACGAGCCGTTAGTTATGAGCACTTCTACCGACTTATCTCCTGTAGAAACGCGGAGAATTCATCGAAATACGTTTTCGCTGACGTTATTGGGAAAACTAGTAGATTTTATTAACCAAAAAAAGATTGCTATTTTCTCTTAAAAGTTAAGATACAATAAAGGACTCAACTGAATCTAAAAGGCGTCACTCTTTTTTACCTTTTTGTCTTCACATTTACAGACTTTCGCTGCAGATGTGACAGCAACAAGGACGGCAAAACACAGAAGGAACGCCGTGAACTCCTGGTAAACGAAAAACATAAAATGTATTATTAATATATTTTTTCGGTGAAAGAGAACTGAAAAACGAGGCAACAGCAACCTCCCTATCCTCATCAGTAGACTGCTATGCATGAGAAACTCTTTCTGATGGGCCTGGCCAAGCTTTTAACTACATGCAGAAGATCACAAGGCACAAAGGACTAACCATGGCCGACATGAGTCTTATTCCAATCTTCTCTTGGCTAGACAATGCAGGTGAGAGGATTCACTCGAAGTGTAAATGGAACCACTCGATGAGTTGTACTACATACTACTATACGCTTTCTCCACGCTGAAGGTAACTAAAAATTTTGTTACAAAACTTACCATTTTACTCTTGCAGCAGAAAAGGGACAGCTCTTCGTTCTTCTTGTAGCAGAAGACTTGTACCTCTCTCAACTGAGAATGGTTGCAAATTCACGTTGAATCGTTTTTATATACTGTTTGACGGCTGTTGAATGCTTCCTCGTATTCAACTTGATATCAAGGATGTATTTTTTACATGTACCAGTGTTTCAGCTCGTCTAATGTTACATTGACCTCGTATTAGTGTAAGCACTTCCTATTTTTCAATGGCAGTTTTCTGAATTTGTCCTTTTCTGTCCCAGAAATGGTTGTTTCTGAGAGCAAAATTGGCGCACATTTGAAATTTTTTTAAAAGCAGACAAATTGTGGTATAGACTTAACTTTTTGCTGTGGTTTTCTATGGGACATTTCTTGCAGCGCGTGAGAATTCATTATATGTCTAAATGCAACCAACGGGACTTGGAGATCAGTGTTAAGCGCTTCCCTTATAGCCATCAAAGTATTGCGCATGTGCTGAAACTATTTATGACAAATCTGTAACGTTCCATTAAAAGTAGCAGGTTTTTCATATCGCAATTTTGACGGGGGAGGGGGGTTTTGAGGTTTCGCTAAAACTTATACCCGTGCGCTGATTCATCTTAGTGAAGTAAATATGTTCTCAATAAATATGGAGGGAGGCAGAAAGGAATAACCCTTTTTGGAATGAACTGATGCCACTCCGAAGTATTATAATGACTCTGACGGATCAGAATTTTGTATTTTTTACTCCCCGGGTTTACTTGAATTAACGGTGTCTCCTAACAGATTTAAGATAATTTCCGCACAACATTCGAGCAACAATGGCAAAAATTAATCAGTACCAAAAAAACCCTCTTAGCATGGTTATATTTTGAATAAACGTAAGAAGATCAAGATTGATGCTCTCTAGCTGACCTTGCGAGGAAAAAATGAACTTGGAGTTACCCATATTTCAGTTAAAACGGACGTTTCGCGTTAGTTGAAAACACAATTACACTCTCTTTAATAAGCATTCTTACGAGGTTTTAAATTAAATTCTCGAGAATGCTTGGGGATTTCATCGCGGGGTCACCTAGAGAAATAAATTACAGTCAGATATTTTACTTGCAATAGCATTCAAACTATTTCCGTGCTGTGAGTAGATTTTTAGTAAACTAATGTTTGCGCTTATTGCTCGAACTTTGAGCGGAATCTGTGTTAATTACGCTTGAGGTCACCGCCATCTTTGATATCAGTACACGCTAGCTTCCAAGGGCGAGCTACCTCTGTCACTAATCAGTTTCATAGGTTCGCTACCGATAGAGGTTATTTTCGAAAGAGTCATCGTACGTAATTAGTTGATGCCCGGTCTCGGTGGTGTTCAACGTCAATTTGGCATTGACTGTAAAATATGATGAGGTGCCGGATTTTCAGGCAGTCATCTCAAGCGAAATGCCGCGGCCTCTTCAAAACTGGATCTGAAAAGAGTCGGCGAGAAAAAGAGCTAGTTCGTCATTGTAACGCGCCTTGATACCAAGAGATCAAAAAAGAGTTTCGATTCTGAGGCAAAAAAACACGGCAAGTCTAGGACATGAAAGTCACCGGAAGGTGTTACGTGATGGCTCAGTTCATTTCTAATAATGTAGCGTATTTGACGTGAAGACGGCTTATCACAATGTTTCTGAAGTACGAGATAACCAGGCTCAAAAAAGAAATTACTGCAGTTGAGTCCTTTATTGTATCTTAACTTTTAAGAGAAAATAGCAATCTTTTTTTGGTTAATAAAATCTACTAGTTTTCCCAATAACGTCAGCGAAAACGTATTTCGATGAATTCTCCGCGTTTCTACAGGAGATAAGTCGGTAGAAGTGCTCATAACTAACGGCTCGTCCGCTCTCAACAGCTCACGATCAAGACTAAATTACCTTCCTAAAGAGAAAGAATTTCGATACAATACATGTTCCAGCAGCTCTTTCTTAAGTTGCCGCGAAATGTGATGTTGGTAAGAGACAGGTTAAATCAGTGGACAATTAACCCTTGTCATGAGCAATAAAATACCGGCAACTGATGTATTGCATGCACCAAACGTATAACTTACGTAGACGAGTTCTTCCTAAATATCAAGATACCTTTTTATTTTTCATATTAAAACAGGATCCCACCCGCAATCCAGTGTCAAAATACACATTGAAGATGAACAGAGACGGCAAGGATTATGAAGAACAGGTTGATGTTGACACCGAGAAAGAAACAGAGACTTTCCGCGTGCCAAAGACTTCACCCAATGATGAAGCGGGAGAGATCGTCTACGACTTTAAGAAGGTTATAACATGGTTACACTGTACTACATATACCGGCTGCAGGTTATTCTGATGTCTGTGGACCAAGGACTTTCTTGTGCTAAAAGTTTGTCACTCTCAAGTTGACGTCTCTGTAGCTTTAAACTATAATCTGTCTTGAAATCCTAGATATCAAAGTTGCATATGGTAAAGCCAAGAAATCAACAGCCTATGACAGTTAAGATTAACTGAATATTTCAGCAAACTGCCTCCCTTATGTCAAACTAAACCCTAAGCCCTCTTCACTACTGATTAGTCACTTTAATTCAAGAGCTCTTATGGTTTTTATCAAATCACGTATGACATTGTTTTGCAGAATTTGACGATGGTCCATCTGTCAGCGACCAATTCCTGCTTTTTGAGCGATTCAACCGATGATGTTCCTAAGCCAGCCGCCTTAGTGAGACTGCTGGTAACTTAACGTTTGTATTGTAACTTTATAACGATCCATGGCACAATTCGAAATAAATTAAATACATTTCCCGAACTCAATCTCCCTGGACTTAACGCATTCCTTTCTAGCTGAGGTTCAAGATGACTAATACGTTCTCAATGGAGTGGTGCGACTTATGACTAACGAACGGTTGATATTTTGTCTTTTTTCACGGGCTGCTTTAAAAGGTTAAAAGAAAGTTTCGTAGTTTGACAAAGATATTGAAGCTGTTAGGACCGTTTCGAGAAGAAAAGGGTTATTATTATAAGAATTGTTGCCAGATATTGAAGGATCTCAGTGGCGATATTTTGAGTCATTTTGGCCAGGTGCAGAATTACCTTGAAATTGAAAGAAACCTTAAAAGAATAGTTTACTAAGATGTAAAAATACTAAAGAGATACCAATAAACCACAAAGAAAATGGAAAAGATTGACACGGATTACAAACGGCGAAGTTGGAAGAATTTAGGCTAGATTTAAGATATATGCGCAGAACGTGACGCAGCTTATTCAAGTCGCTAGGTTTTTCCCTACACTACTATGGCGTCTAAACCACAGTACAAAACACAAAAAAGTGTTGACAAAAGATCTGGAGTTTTTCACTTTCGCGGCTCAGTTCTTTCACGGTTAACATTCTTTACGGCTAAACGATTGTAATTCAGTTCAAATTTTTACACTCAAACGCTCAATTTTTGAACCGTTTTAAGGCTAACGGTTAATACAATGATTGCCGATAACACTGACTAAGGAAATTAACTATACCGAAGCTACTGGTTGACTGACAAAACTTAACTTTTTCTTGAAACATAGCAGGACCGTTTGAGACCTCTTCGGAACTAACCTTTTATGAATAGTACCGAAGGTAAATATAAAAACAGAGAAAATTATTGCTTTATTCAAGTCAAGCTAGCATTCGAAAAATATCCCCTTTTATGTCACTTTCTGACTAGGGAGGCAAAGGCGGTCAAGTTGAGCTACCAAGAGAGCAAACTGAAGTGAAGTTGAAGATTGTCGGAACTCTTGAAGACCGCTCTGAACTGAGTGATGAAATGGCGGATCTGTGCGAGGGAATTCCCATATACTTCGTTGTCGAGGGGGAGGTGGATTCAACTGCCGTGACCCAACCCACAAAAACATTGCCCGGGATACGTAAGTGAAAACAATCGAGAAATAGACTGTAGCAATACTGATTAATTATAACTAATTTTCGATTTGCATCACTTAAGTGTGCGATCTGGTCCTTCAGCACGTGAGATTGATATGAGATAAATCGAATCTTTTTCTCATTTATTTTCTCATTGTGATCAGTATCATGATAATTCGCATCATTATGTTGCAATACAGATAGGTAACGACGTTGAGAGAGGATGAAGTTCAGTCCTGAACAGTCGATTTTTGCTAGCGTCTAAAATTGTCATTCTAAAAAATTCAAAACTTTTTTCTTGTCCGTTTAGGTTCCAAACGTAACCTCGTGAGGCGTTACGTA
Organism: Platygyra sinensis; assembly: GCA_019787425.1. Classification (NCBI taxonomy): domain Eukaryota; kingdom Metazoa; phylum Cnidaria; class Anthozoa; order Scleractinia; family Merulinidae; genus Platygyra; species Platygyra sinensis. Next base: position 17,910 of record JAHPZR010054413.1, on the reverse strand, counting down.
TGTAACCGGGTGTGCAGCCCTAGGTGCAGAAGGCTTTGTGTTGGTTGGGTCTGCCGCACAATCTGCTATCTTGCGTGCACTTCTCTCTGTAAATGGATCGTGGTCACCGTCGCCGCCGCCGCCGCCGCCGCCTTGGGATAAAGCTTAACCTGCGTGGCAGGCCGTAGAAAGGGAAGGAGGAAAGTCAAAATGAGTGCGGAAGGTCCCCTACCGCGATCCTCCCGCGTCCGATCTTCTCGTGCTTCACGCGCTCGTCTTTCCCCTTTCCTTCCCTTCGGACGCCTGCCACGCAGGCTAAATAAAGCTCGATTTGCCTGCCTTAATCGAGTAATTCATGTAAGTTTTCGCTAATATTATATAGTCTCCGCTTCGCAGAGCAATCAGTTTGCTTTGTTTCATTTGACTGTTGTTAAAAAACAACAAACTTAAGTAACGTTCACCGTGTAAATCACTGATTAACACTGTATGGCTGTATGATTTAATTAAGCCAAGGAAATAAAGCCATTTAATTTGCCAGTCTTAACTTGCCTCTATATTATTACCAACGTACGTTACATTTCTCAAGAATACCGTTCGCGAAATTATTGCATGGAAGACTGTCGCATATTCAAGAGAATTCCACAGAAGTAATACCCAGGGAGTCCCGATTCATACCGAACAATTCCAGGACATCTGAATGATTTTTCTTAGCAGTCTGACATTTGCTAGACAAACTGACATGCAAACTCACAATACTCTTTGGTTTGGCAACCTGTGTTATTAGCACCCTTTGATTACTGGTGAAGTAACCAATCAGCTGTTATCAGCGTGGAATTTCGGAGTTAGTCTATCGTTTTCTCATCATTAAAACAGGAAGTGTCCTCATCATTTGACCATAGTCTACGTTTCAAAATGAGAGTTATACAGTCATTATTTGTCATAAAAATGTACATGAACCCTGGGCAACGTTTCTTAGGTCCGTCCACACTATGAGGGAGGAATTGAAAACGTAGCTTTAATGCTACGGTTAGGCCTACCGTCCACACTAATCCGTCACGAAAAACGGAGCTTTTCACAAATGCCGGCTTTTCGTTTTCTTGTTTAACGGAAAACGTACATTTTCAAAACGGAGCTTTTCGAAACGATGACGTAACGATAATCATGTGATTTCCCTGGCCGAGTTTCCGTCAAACACAAATCCAAAATGGCCGATGATTAGTTACGTTTTTAAATTCCTCTGGCGTAGTGTGGACGGAAAAACATTTGATATGTTTTCAGAGGGAAACCAACTTTTTCAAATTCATCCAGCGTAGAGCGTGACGGGGCTTTATGAATCCCCCAAAAGTTATTACAAAGTCACCATAGCATGTATAACCAAAATGCTCCACAGTGCGCCCCTCACTACAAGAGCCCCTCAGCCCTCCAAGACATCCCTCGCTAAAACCCCCAAGAAAAAAAAGGCCCCTCGCTAAGCCCAACCCTCGCTGCTAAAGCCCAACCCTCGCTGACCCTCACCACCAGATGCCTCCAGTCGCACCAGGCTTCAAGGGCCAACACGATCGCGAGCATATGGCGTCAGCGCCACCCCAGACACACACAAAATATATATATATAAAGGCAATAGACTGCAAGGCTGATACTACGGGAAAAACGTTTCGAGACATCAACATGACCAGAACAGATAAAGCAGGATCGCAACCCAGGGGCGGTAAGATGAGAGACCCTGGGAACGAACTTTGATCCATCATACCTATCCACCCCAACTTCTGGCCAGCAGTCACTCCCCACCCTTAGGTGCTTACCACTACCCCCAAACGGGTGGTAAAATGTGGTTATGACGTCATTTTTTCTCGAACTTTTATTGGCCGCCATCCTGGGAGGGGAAGGGCGAGGCTAACGTATTACCTGTAATACTACTCCCAGCATAATGTAATTTCGTACCATGTGACCGGAACGTGCAAAGGGCTATTGACCAACAAACCTGATCCTCACTGAGCACCCGGAAATGATGCGCCTCAGAAATAAGAGCACTGTTGCAGCTACCTGTAGAAAATGGTCACATTTAAGAAATTGAAAACATGTACCGTGTTTCTATCGAGTTGTAGAAACACGAGTGGAAGCTTGGGAGAACGAGAAATGCTGTGGGAACACGAGCCACAGGCGAGTGTTTCCACAGCTTTTTCCAGTTCTCCCAAACTTTCACGAGTGTTTCTTTAACTCGATTGTTTCTATAACTCGACAGAAACACGGAGTACATGTTTTCTCTTTCTTTTAGAAAACACCGCGACGATAAAAAGGATAACAACTTGTTAACTGTGATTATCAAAATGTAAATTCTCTTTGCTCGCGCCATCATTACATCAACAGCTTGTGCTAGTTCTGTGTCTCCATCGAGTTATATAAACACGATTTTTAACCAATCAGCGCGCTTATTTTCGTAGGACTGTTACCTAAAGCAATATTGGGTGTTCCTTCTTTCGACAAATGAATTGCTAGAATCTGCTGAACTACTCTAATTTATACCACAGACCCTCTTCATAATGGCTGCTAATTATAAACTAGTAATAGTTCTCACTAAATCTGCCCCCGCTTCTATTTTATCCCTGATGGATATAAAATTCTTATAAAATTTCACGGTGTATAAGGAATCTTTTATTTATTGTATGAACTAAAATTTTATATTTTTTGTAAACTATATCACTCATACTGTTCAAGTAACTTAGGCACGATATCATAAATTTTAATTAACTAAACCAACACAATCTGTCTAACTCATTCTATCCCATGATGTTCTTTACATAATACTCTCACGAAGTACATTCTGGAAAAAAAAAAGTATCAAACCACTCTGTTGCTCTAGTTTGATACTGAAACCATTTGTCTTGATATACGAGGACTCTTCGAGCAAATGTATCACGAAAGCAGAACAGAAGTTGAGATTTTTTCCGAGGTGCAAACAGAAGAATCGCGTTACAGTCGCCATATATGTAAATTAGAGTCAAGCTTTTTGTCCTCAACGAAAACGCCGCAAAGCATTTACATTTACATTTAGATCCCTGCCCGTCAAGTATATTCGTGGTTGTTATATACAGTTTATTATGTAAATTATGTCGACTGCGGGACTGCGGTAGCAGCATTTAAGAATTCCAAAAAGTGGGCCGGGTATTCTGCAATCTAGCCGAAGTAAAAATAAGCGATCCAAATAAACGTGATCTTTATACGTGTTGTGTTTGGGTCGAATCTGTCGACCCCGTTGCTGATTTGTGTCCGACAAATCAACTTCTGTACCAAACAGTTCAATCCGGCACTGCTGAATAGCCTTTGAATTCAAGATATATGAAGAAATCACTGTTATGACAGATACTCGCTTCAAAATATATTTTGGCAAATATCTTCCTCTCCTCCTCGTGGAGCATTCTTCCTCGATCTCTTCCTCGTGTTCGTAGTTGCAAGAATTACCCATATAGCATTGCCTTGCGGGCTGACTGAAAAATTAACCGGGACCACCGTGCGCGCCTAGTATCTTCAAATCGGGATTGATTCGCATACTACACCAATATTTCACACATTCTTTATACGTATACGCGGGGGAGACTATAATGCCTCCTCGGGTTTTGGCCTCTGGGCCAAAACCCTGCGGGGGCAATTATTTTGCGCGTATTAAAACTACCCTGACTAACCTCGTTTTGAGTTGACAATTCCAAAGCATTTTACTCCCAAACGAGTTTAGCGAAGCCAATTTAAATGCATACAAAATAATTTTAACTTGGCTGCGATTTATGAAAAGGTCTATAATCCGACAAGGCACTTGGTAGAGTTTTTCATTTTGCAAAATTCACATTTTTACGAGTTTAAACGATTCCCATCAAAATCATTTTCCTTCAAAACTTACTTCATTACCAAAACACCTAAAACCGCTTTCAAATGTGAAAAAGCCTTTGAGGGGTTTTTGCTCAAAAATTTAACCAAGCCGTTTAACTTAGAGACAGATCCTGCGAGCGTTCACGAAGCATTTGTCGGCAAAAGACTTAATAGGATAGACTTTAAATTACTGAGCATAGAAAACACTAACTCCTTCCAGCAATGTCACTCTTCAGAAATCGTTAAAATTGATACATCGCTGGCCGCCTTTTTGCTCCCCTCCCCTCCTTCCCGGGGCTCTTCACTACCCCATTGGAAAAAGAAAAGAAAGAGAGCGAGATTAAAAAAAACCACTTCATTAACTCGCAAATTAAAAATCACGCCAAAATATTTCACACTACGCGCTTTAGGGCAAAATGAAAATATTTCTTTATCCAAAACACGACCCTCCTTCTGGGATTTATTCATACCCAGTTGCTAAAATGTTTTCAAGTTTGGGGCAAAAATTATCATATGAAAGCGATACAAGACTGAATTACATCAGAAGATCGAATCATATTTCGGATCTGGCTTACGTCATAGTCCTAACAAAAGGTCATTGTTCACTTATTGTTGACATTCGGATGGCTTGAATTGAAATGAGTCCAAGCTTCGTCGAGTGTCCACCAAGCAAGACAGGGATAAAAGCGAAGACCAGCTAAAATTTCTAATCAGAAGTCTTGAAAATGCCGCAAAGATTGACTTTAAATTACTGAAGTTTTTCGGGTTCATATCGTAACAGGAGATTTTCAGCCCAGCTTGGCATAAGAGCCTAATTAGAAAGATTAAATCGGTCAAGCGGATCCAACGAGTTTCGATACCATTGTCGGCGCGGTTTGAGCGCCACAAGAATTGAATTCAATCGAACACAGAAGGGAGTAAGAAGGGCCTCGCTGATTCAACAGAAAAACAGCAAATTGAACGACTGTACGTGCCACATATCGTAAGTATATTTTACTTTACTTTACCTGGGCATAACTCTGGGAGAGCACGCCATCAAAATAAGCGATTTAGCGCAAAGAAGCTCGAATCTCCCATTAGCATCGCAGCGATCTGAGCTCGCGCAATTTGCATAATTGATAAAAAAAACCTTTTACACGCTGGATTCGACGATTTCACAGCGTTTGAATCCACTCTGGATGAGAATCTTCGACAACACTCGAAGCGAAAAAAGTTGATCTTCGCGATTAAAAAAAACTAAAATGATAAATCCAGCAGAAACGCGTGAAATCAATACTGATCGCAAATTTATTCAAAGTTGCTTCGATTGAAATTTACTCTCATCTTTAAAACTAACAGAATATAAAATTACGAAATTTCACTGAGGCATACAAAACTGAGCCGCACTTCAGATGCTAACATATGTATCCATGTATTGCTGTAGTTCCAATACAAGAAATAACTGTTTTATTTCCGTGAGGGGTAATTTGGAAAGTGTAGTATAGCTTAGTATGAAAGACTCACGGGCAATACGAAGTCGTCCGCATGTCATGTAAAAGTACTGGTTTTCGTGTATGTCTCAACAAGACCTCCTATAATTTATAAAAATGCCACGGCTTCTAGGCGGCTACAAATGAACCTATACTTCGAGATGTACTTCGTAAGTGTCGCGTCTTTTTCTAATTTCTCTCCCACGAACTCTACGAAAGGCTCGTTTGTTTTGTAAGCAGCTTATAAACATTGTTCCGACCGTGGGAAGTGTTTCCCTGTTTGGGAAGAGTACAAAAATATGGAACCCCTCCGTGACCAGGTACATGGACCCCCTGTTTTGTACTTCGACTAAAAATACTGTAGTGTAACAATTAAGTTATGAATAATCGGGGCTTAAATAGACTGCAATTTTAACAAAGGACACTGTCACCTTTGTAGAGCCAATTAAGTCAAATTATTCTTAACATTCCAAAGTTTATTATATTTTAAAAAAGTGCTCACAACAAAACGTTTGACTAAGGGTACCATGGACCCAGTCCACGAAGGTCCATATTTTGATGGACCAGGTCCATGGACCTGGTCCACAATGGGGGTCTAAATTGGACCAGGGTCCATGTTTTGTACTTTCCCCTCTGTTTGGGGTTCTAAGGGCATGATTTTTAAAAGACCTCTCTAAACCCTATGAAATGCCATTTCTTGGAACAAATGAGAGTAAACTTGATTTATTTCTATCTCCACCATAATCTAACTTGGGTGCTGTCCACACTAGGTGTGAACAGTAGGTCTAACTGTAGAAATAATGCTACATGTTTCAGTTTTTCCGGCATCGTGTGAATGCGGCCCTAAGTCTTGCTGTCAAAAAAAACACACAAGTTTAGTTTCCACTCAGCGTTTTCTTTTCTTTTCAGTTTATTTGCTTGTCCCATAGAGTCCTGAAGTGATGACGTCACAAAAATATTTATTTGAAATTATGCAATATGATGTCATATCCTTATAGAGGATCCTAAAAGACACCCCCATCTCAAAAATTAGCTCTGAATTGCAATTCCCAATGGAGATATAAGGGATCAAAGTTTGAGAGCATCCCATATAAACCCTTCAAAATTTGTTCCAGTTCCTTCAGTTTAGAACCGACTCAAAATTAGAGAGATTTAAATGGGGCAGTACCAAACTTTCATCCTTTATGTTTCAGCTGGGAATTACAATTAAGAGGTAGTTTTTGGTAAGGACCCTTTTTAAGGACGCTCTATTCAAAAATGGTGCCAAATCCCATAATTTCACAAATTTACTTTTTTGTGACGTCACACTTTAGGACTCTATTCACCAGCTTGTGTGAGTGTTTTGTTTATTTGTTTATTTATTTTTGTCAACCATTTTCAACAGGCAGAAAATAAACTCAAAACAAGAAAAAACTCTCTCTCAACAGAAATTAACTCACACAAGTTTCATGATGTCCCATCAACCTCAGCCAATGACAGTTGCTGTGGCAACAGTGTCTGACACAAGCACAATGGTAACTGTGGGGGAGGGGAACAAAACCTCAATGGTTGAAATCAGTCTTCCTGGACAACACACTGTGCAACAAAAACATGACGTCACCAATGAAGATGTCACAGGAACAATAAACTCTTCCCGTTGGACTGACCCAGAAACCATGGCCTTATTAGGGCTTTGGAGGGCAAATTATCGAATTATCAAAGGCAAGAAAAGGAATTATCAAGAATGGAACATGATCGCAAAAGAGTTTAACCGTCGTGTCGCTCACTGCTCGCTGGGTCCCAGGACAGGTAATCAGTGTAAGGTGCGGATAAAGAACCTGCTTGCTGAGTACAACCGAACCAAGGACCAGCTGCCACATTCTTTTCCATATCATGATATACTCAAGGAGATCATCAACAACAAAGGAGCGCCATACAATGAGGAAGATGTGGTGCGTATTAATATCCCTGTGGAATTGACTGGTGATAATGTATTGAATACCCCAACAGTTGTTACGGCTTCTCCGGCTGTGACCATCGCTATTCCCTCCGACACAGTCACCCCTAGACAGCTACGCCCCATCAAACCAGCACCCCCACCCACACCCCTAAATGCTCCGATAGCGAGCCAGGTTGGACAGTATCCTATTCCAGTACAGGTATACAGTGAGGCAATTCCTCAGACGACTCAAGTGACACCTTTGAATGCAGAAACTATACCACAGAACATTCCAAGTGAGGAGGATTCCTCGGATGAGGATGACAGCTATCCAGAAGAGGCGACTGCTCGGGGTGTCAAAAGACCCCACAGCACATCCTATGATCCGGTTCCCAGGAAGAAGCCCAGAAAGAACCCGAGGCCGGGAAAAGTGGTACAGAGCAGGCAGGACGATCTTAGCATGATTGCCATCTTGAGAGAGTTTTTGGAAGACAGTCGCAAAAGAGAGGAGGACTTGTTCAAAAGAATACTACAACAGCAGCTTGAAGCAGAGAGCAGATATCAACAGTTTACTCTAGATGTTCTGAAGGAGATCGCAAAAATGTTCAAGAAGGATTGATGATGTGATTATGACTTAAACATTTCAAAGACAAGAACTACCTCACACACGATAAAGTCAACAAAGTTGACTTTTTTCAGTTCCATGAATCCCTCTCTCTAAAATTTGATCTTATCTAATGATGGGACCCATAAGATAAATCCCATTGGATAGCGCAGATAGTTGTTTAGTTGACATGTCACCTTTTAGATGGTGATGTATCAGGTGGATAGTATTATCTACCCTCTAAACAACTGGGGGTGGGAGGCACAGTGGCCTCATGGTTAGTGCGCTCGACTTCGGAGCGAGCGGTCCGAGCCCTGGCCGGGGACATTGTGTTGTGCTCTTGGGCAAGACACTTTACTCTCACAGTGCCTCTCTCCACCCAGGTGTATAAATGGGTACCGGCAAATTTAATGCTGGAGGTAACCCTGTGATGGACCAGCATTCCATCCAGGGTGGAGTAGAAATACTCCTAGTTGCTTCATGCTACAGAAACTGGGATAAGCTCTGGCCTGATGGGCCACTTGGCTCGAATGCAGACTTTAAACAACTGGGGCCTGTTACCCAATATTTTTTTACTTGTTTATATTCTGTGTGGAAGTTTGTGTTTGTGAATTTGTTCGATATGCTAAAAGCATCCTTAAAATTAAAGTCAGTCAGACTGTTTTGTTATTATTGACTTCCATTGAATGTTATCTTAGCTGAGCTCCAAAAAATGGTTTGTTGCACCCAGCTAAGTGAAGATCCCTATAGAGATGTCTGCACTGTTTCGAATTGGTCACTTCATGAGACGAAATTCAAGAACCCACCAACAACCAATGAGTGAGACAGATGCTACATACGGATCTTAAAACTACCGTGAAGGCCATAAAGCTCTGAAAGTAATGACCCCTCCCCTCAAAGCAGAGACTCCCCACAAGTAGCGATAAAATTTTCTTGGCTAGATGCAAGTTTTGGACTTAGAGTACTCCTGAAAGTAAAGACTCTCAGAGTGTGACTACAAACAAACCCTCCTGAAAGTAGGGCTGACCCTTCAAAAGTAACGACCTCAAAAGTAGGAGAACGCCATATGAGAAACACTAGAAATGAATACAACAAGCTGAGCCAAAATGACCTGATATTTTTGCTCAAGCCTTAGTAAAAGGGCAAAATAAACGTGACAGAAATTTTTTTAAAAAAAGAACTGTATTTTTTTCTCTCTAATGTTTATTGTTTTAAAACTGATCAGCCCAAATATCACTGGTGCACTTTTTAGCCACCCGAAACTAGCAATCCCTTGAAAGTTGTGACCCAAGGAAATAAGCCATACAAAAACGCTGCTAAATATGAAGTGTCAAGGGTAAAAATAATTTTTCGAATTTTTTTTACACTTTTTTTGTTGAGTGTTGCTAGGAAATAAAAACAAAGTATTTTTAAATGAACTTTATTTTACCATGGAAAAGTATCAAGAACTAAACCCTTTTCCTAACAAAACTAGGTTATAATTGATAAAAAGCTAATTTATGTATAAGGTACAAAGTACTCGCATAATGTAACATGATACAGACATTAGTTGTAGTTGGAAGTTCAATTCCTGGTCACCTTGGTTTTATTTGATTGAAATACATGAACTATAATCTAAGAATGTGCACAATTTTAAACCCAAAGTCATGGAAAACATGCATTCTTATACAAAACTGACTTTATGAAGACCGTCTGATAAAATCTTACCTGAGCTTCCAGGGCAAGGTAGAGTGTACCCATAAGTATCACTGTGCACAAACTGTCGGTCATTAAGTTTTGTTGTGCAGTAGACTTCAAAACAGTCCAAACACACAGCATGTCCATCTGGACATGGAAAAACAAGGACTGGATCCCTGAAAAAAGGAAAGTAACATGTGACAGCAGGAATGTGATCTCGAAATGTGTCTGGAAATCATTATCTCCCAGGGTATACTCTATAAAGTTCTTTACGGCGAGCCTCTGTCCCGAGGTCCATCCCCTTACCCATTTGAACACCATTTTGACAGAAAAGGTAATCCTTTTGTATACCTTTGATTGACAAAAGAGGTACTTCTTCCTCACATAATTTCATAACTCAGGCCCATATTATGAATAAATCGACCTAAAGGAAATCTTGGTTGTCATTTTCACCGGATGAAACTGTATTCCAGTAATGATATATTGTTGTTGTAATTATCCACAACACAGACATTCTAAAAAAAATTGCTGAAGGTGCTCTAGGCCCATTTATCAGATTTAGTACATCAGTACACAAAATCGATCAACATATTTAACTCTTGTGAACAAAATCAGAAATTATAATATCATTCTTACTAACAGCTTGTACCCATCTTTAATACCATCGAACTTGTTTCATTTACGGCCACCTCTCTGCAACCACCACCTTCCTCTGTCACTAAGGTGGCCATTGTAGAGTGATGCGACAGTACTTCATAGCTAAGACATACTTGACTAAGACTTACTTGACATCTGTGCAGGCTAAGCAAGGAATGTCTCTTGTGTTTGAACGCACCAAATAAAGGGCAACACATTGGTCACCTTCAGCAACAGGGTGCATTGCACATTTAAAGTAAAACTCCTGGGAAAAGGAGATCACAAAGACAAAACTTACAGTACGGATGCATGACCCCCTGGCCCCAGCGGGGAGGGGGAGGTACTTTTCAAAGTTATTATGGGGAGGCTCCACCTCGAGGTTCAACTCCTTACCCTTTTGTATACCATTTTGACAGAAAAGGTGCCCCTTTCATATACCTTTAATTGAAAAATGATACCCCTTTAAACACAGAGCGATCCTATAAAAGGCAAGGACACGCCCCCTTGAAGCACTTTGTTGGCTTCCCTGTGTACTGGTGGAAAGCCAGAATAACGGTCGCATAGGATAGAAGTCATGGAGAAATAGCGTTTTTTTTCGTCAAACCAACGGAGTCATTTACGTAGAATAATATAATGTAAATAATAAAAATACAGTGAAAATAAAACTTATATTAGCACTTTCGATGATGGCTTTGGAAGGCCAAAAACAATGAATTATCTTTGTCGTTGCTGCACATGGAACATTCATATTTCGCCGCTAACTAAAATAACAAAGCTGATGCCTGCGAGCTATCTGTTTCCAATTATCTCAGCATGCTGAGAACGAAACGAAATCTCATAAGAGGTGATTTTGGTTAGCCTGTGAACACAGACGGATTCTTGTGGGATATTTAAAATTATTCAGGTTTATGAGTGTTATGATGGTGCAAACAAAATGCAAATTGAACAACACTGAGTTATTACTAAAACTGTTCCATATTCAGAGCAAAAAAATTGGAAACAACAAGTACTACGAGGAAACAACAGAACTTGAAAAATGGCAAAGTGAGATTTCGCCTGAATATTGACGTTAGAAAGGAAATTGAAGACTCAAGGCTGAATGCCATAAAACAACTGATTACGTTCGTAAAAGGTCGACTGAATTTTAGCTGCAAGAGTACAACAGCAGCTAATGTTGACCTTACGGAATCTCTTTTAGATAACTGGCTGAAGAATAGCCATATTACCGTAGATAAAATGTATTTACCTTCGCAGTCTGCTTGTATTTTTCACGAATTTTAGTTTTCAAATTTATTTCTCAATCACAGAAAACCGGCGGAAAAACAGAATCCTATGGCAACTCGCTAAAATTAGACTCAAGTGAATAAGCCAATCAAATGGGAGCATTGACCGTCCATTGGGATTTGTGATTGCCAGGCTGAACACCTCAGCCTCGTTATATTATTAGGATCGCTCCGTGTTTAAGCTAGTAAACAATACTATGAGACAACACTGAGCATTACCAAAAGAGATGTTTTATCTTTTTCAGGCAAAAGGGTATTCTCATTCCCAGGGAGGCCTGTCCATCCAAGCCCACAAGGCCTTGGCACAAGGGAAAAGGTTGCTTTGGTACTTCCATTTTGAATTTGTTAAAATCAGTCCAGGCAGTTGATACTCTAATCAAATGGTTTTAACTAGTTAAAGATCACCTCTGAAGTGGATATTTTTGGGAGTAATAACCAGTATTGAATTAATGAAAATCTTAGAGATCCCTAATGCAAGAATCTAGTGTCTCCTAAGGGCAGTCTTTTCCTCATGCCTATATAGGCTCCATGGGCTAAGAGAGATAGGCTGTTCTGAAGAGGACAATTATGGCAATGGCAAAAATGTAGATGCCAAGTGATTCTCCCCCACCCCTCCTGAGGTCCTGCCCAATGATCTGTCACTGTCATGAGCCTTCAAGTTTTCAATTTTGTGTATATCTAATCCATTTCTATCCTCAAGATGAAATAACAACAACATAATACTGAATTTATGGAGACCTCGGAAAAAATCCAAGTCCCAGATGCTTTAATGTGACAGCGTGACGCTGTTAGTGAGTTTATGTGTGCCAGTCATTACTTGGCTGTGTAACCGCGCGATGTGGTTCCAGTCAAGACCCACAAATTGACCCTTGTTCACCATAGAGTCTCCAGTAGCTCAGTGGTTAGCGCATCCGACTAGATCACGGAGGGTCATGGGTTCTAATCCCATCTGGGACTCGGATTTTTTCCGAGGTCTCCATAAATTCCATATCATTTCTATCCTCACACTTGTTATTTGCTTCCATTTCCTATTTTATGGGTTCCTGTCAAAATTATTATTGTAAATACTATTTTACAATATGGGCATGATTTTCAAAGCTGTTAAAAATGTTGAGAATGGAACAACTTATTAAATAGACAGTTGTTTCTCCTACCGCTTTGTCTCCATCACATCCTGAAGCTTTGCACGAGCCTCTTATTCTTCCAGATGTTAATACATCTTTCCACCTACTAGGATCCTGTGCAGGACACCACAAATAGGGATTAAAGAGGTATGTACAGAACAAAATCATCTTACTTTCCATTTATAAATAAATTCATCAAATAAAAACAAAGGAAATCACAACCATGAACGAGGTTTGGATAACCAGTCTTAATAAGACACAGATTTTGACGATTTTACTTTTCCATTTACTCCTCAGTTTTTGTTTCGATTGGGAAGATATATCAAACACTTGAGACAGTATTTCATCAGCTATTTAAACACCTCAAATTTAGTCAAAATACTCTGATGCACATCCTATTTTCAACTCTCTTCGCTGTGTTTGGATATCCTGATGAAACACCGTCTCTTGTGTTTGATCTATTACTTAATAGCTCAAATTAACGAAAAAATCATCTTAGATTGAAAAAAATTTAAAGAAAAACTCAAGGACCCTTTTTGAACTACAACATTTATTGTAAAATGCCTGCAATATGTCTTGGCACTGTGGTTTTTGTTGTGCACTATAAGCTTGCATGGAATACATTGTTTATGTTACTGTCAATCAAACTGTGGCAGCAGTTTTCAAATATTCATTCAAAATAACTTGAAAGTCATCTACAGTACTGTTGGTAGCTACAATAATATTAATAACAATAACAACAACAACAACAACAACAACACTAACACTACTACTAATATTAATACTAATACTAATGCCAACACTAACACTATCACTAACAATAATAATAATAATAATAATAATAATAATAATAATAATAATAATAATAATAATAATAATAAAACAATTTTTTAAACAGTCCATGAAAGTAAACAATGTCTACTTGTAAGATTTCAGCACAATTTTAAAAAGGAAATTAGCAAGTCTTTATTTCTAAAAACTGATTTAAACAACTGTGTTATAATTGCTACCTGTTGAAGAACCATAGCTCCTTCTTTGCAAAGTGAACAACGGACCCTCAACTTTCCAGGAGTCACTGATTTACAAGTCTTGCAATAGACATAATATTGAGCCCTTCGCTGAGGAGATGCTGCAGAGTGAACAAAAAAAAAACAACAAAGACATGGTAATTAAGAAACTGATTGAAAATATTATCCTATATAAATGAACAAGTGAGATCAACTGAGAATGGGTTAGGTGAGTGAGAGCTGTGCACAGTCAGTGGCAAATAAGAGTTTCCATGGATGTGTAAGGACAAGATTGTATCAGTCTGTTGTCAAACAAGATGAAAGTCATTGGGGAGGTAACTCTGTCTACTAACAGATCCTTGGCTAGGTTTCCTACTGAACAGAGTTCCTTGTTTGTGACCCTGATAACAATTTTTTTGTATAATTTCAACTACTGAAAGTGCAAATTATCCTGCTGTAATAGTTACAATGAATAACAGCATCTTTTTAATAGAGCAGACATAATTATTTTAAGATTCAGACAATTTTCTCACCAATTGAACTCAACTGTTTTGTTATTCTACCTGGCATATCAATGTTGAAGTTAATGTCCCCAAAATTGAAACAAAAAGTCTTGCAGCTGGATTTATACAATGTGAATTAAAAGTACTGATTGAAATTGATATGGTGACCCCATTCTAGAAGGAAATCCTGAAAACCAAACTCTATCCGGCAGTAGGTCGCATGTGAGGCAAAATAAGGGAGAACCCCTTACCTGCTCCTAATATAAATTTTCATGATTTTCAGTAACTGAGAATTCACATGTTAAATTGGTGATTCCCCATACCTGCAGCAGCTGCACCTGCATCTTCCTGTTCTTCTCCAACAGTGGCAAGTTGCACTTTGCTCAATGGTGTTGTCTTATGCTTTCTTGATCTTGCCGACCAACAGCCACCACGAACAGCATGGACAACACTTTGATTGGGGATTTCCGCATCCTTATGAAATTTCAGATTGAAAAAATTGTTACAACCGAGTCAAATGCAAAAAAGGTCCTGATGTAGTCCACTTTGTATTCAAAAATAATAGATGACCAGCCAGATAACAAGATGTGTTAGGGTTGAGCATTGAAACAATCTTGTTATATAACACAAATGTTGTGGAGTTGATATTAAGCACTTAATGACTGGCCCCAAGAGACACAATAACTTTTGTTTTCCTGAGACCCTCAGTGCTCCCCGAGGCAAAGCCAAGGGGAACATTGAGGTCAAGGGGAAACAAAGCTCACTGTTTCCAGCAATAGGCCACGTTCGATATATCAATATTCAAGCATCGCTCCGAGGCTTTCGGGTCAAAATTGCAAATTTTTCAAGTTTGCTTTGTCCCTCAATTCCCAATAGAGACTTAGATACAAAGAAAACAACACCAAATATAGAAGTTTGACCTGAAAGCCTCGGAGCCATGTTGAAATAATGATATATCGAACGTGGCCTATTCAAAAATAGAAAAGAAACTGCTAAGAAATTGTTTGCTTGATGCTGGCTGACTCACAAATTTGCCATGGCTTCAAGGAGCACAACCTGATTCATGTACGAGTCAAAAGTTCAAGTTGTTGTTTCCCTAGGGAGTTATCAAGTTTTGTTCGCCCTAGAGAGTTAGTGAGCTTTGACCCACAACATGTAATACGTTCCCCTCCCGTCAATGTATTCTTTTGAGGTAGTTATGGTTAATTGTTGTTTACACCTGTGTATTAACAAAATGACTAAGGATATCATTGCATAAAGTTGGCTCCGGTGCACTTTAACTTTCACTTTAAGCTAATATCACCTTTAGTTGAAGGTCATCCTTAAGTTCGTTGCCAGCAAAAATAATTCGTATCTCTCTGGGATCTACCCCCTGTTGCATAGCTATTTCTTCCTTTAACCTTGCTACATTCCATTGTAGATCTATTTGTACTGGTATGTTTGTGCTGGAGTTAAACCGTACAAAGATGGTCAGTCTCTGAGGTCTTCTTGATCCCATCCTCCACTATTTTGAACAAACCTCTAAGAAAAATGTCGCATTAATACAACAAACATTGTGTAATTCCAGAAAACATCCATACCTCCCCCACAGAATGGATTTTCTCTAAGACCCCCCACCCCTCTGGAAATTCCAAAATAAAATAAAATTAAACTTCATACCTTTCTTTAAAATATTTGGCCTTACAGAACCTCCCACCCCCCAGGAAATTCCAATCCCTTCTGTGGGGGGGAGTATGGATATTTTCTGGAACTGCACATTTACTACAGTTGCTAAAACACTCTTTTTAGCCACTGAATTCAGATCATATTAATGGCAGGTTCATTTTGAAGGAATGTCAGGGGGTTCATTAAGGGCCGGGCAGCAGGCAAATTGACCGGCTGTGAACAAGACTTAGGTATCAATTTGTCCAACTGTTTTCGTCTTCTTTTCTTGCTTTCTTTCATAAGAAAATTCCCAGCTGAAAAACCCCACTGACGTCCTGCACAAAAACTCAGTGAAACCCCTGGAATGTTAAACATTAATAAAAAATAAAATGAAAAGCTTAGCTTTAATTTCCAAGATCATGAGCACCAAGGGCATCCATTAAAAACCTTGATCAACCCATGGTCAACATCTTGATCAACACCAGATCAACTGACATGATCATCCTGATCGATAGTCTGTCAACACTCAATTGACATCTTGATTGACATCTTGATTGACAATTAATCAACAGTCAACCAATAGTCGGCCAAGCGTTGACCATCTCATATGCATAGCCTCGCTCTGACCACTAAGCTGGAGTTGTTTCCTGGTAAACTCTAGTTCGACTTAAGGATATCAGTGCAATAAAGGTTGGCTCCTTGCAACTTTACTTTCAACTTTGAATCTAATATCACGACCTTTAGGTTTGAAGGTCATCCTTAAGTTCGTTGCAGCAAAAAATATTCGTATCTCTCTGAGTGGGATCTACCCTCCTGTTGCATAGCTATTTTTCTTTCTTTCTTTTCCTTTTTCTTTCTTCCTTAACCTTGCGCTCTACATTCCTTTAGATCTATTTTTGTACTGGTATGTTTGTGTTGGAGCTTAAAACCGGAACAAAAAAGAATGGTCAGCGCTCCCTGTCCCTGTCCCCGCTCTGAGGCCCAATGAGAGGTCTTCTTGAACTAATTCAGCATTCCCAATCCCCTCTTCCCTATCCTCCTCCCCCTCTCCTCGATCCAGCGCCACTATTTTGATACAAACACCCCTTAAGAAAAATGTCACATTATTACAACAAACATTGGTTAATCCAAGAGCAAACATCCATATACCTCCCCCACAGAACATGGGATTTTCTCTAAGACCCCCCCACCCCTCTGGCAAGATTCCAATAATTAAAGTCTAAAAAAAAAAACAAAAAAAAACAAAAAAAAAAACAAAAAAAAAAAAAAAATTTGTAAAATTTAGAATGCTTCATACCTTTCTTCTTTAATATATTTACTACACATTACAGAACCCCCTTTGTTCATCAGTCTGGATTACGTGATTTTATGGGGCTCTAATCGAAGTGGAGGTAGGGGCCTCCCCTACATAGAAAAAAACCCCAGGAGCACTTCTATAGTCACAAGCCCTTCTGTCGGGGGGAGTATGGTATTTTCTGGAACGCACATTTACTACAGTTCTAACCTCTTTTAGCCCTGAATTCAGATCAGAATTACTTGCAGGTTCATTTTGGAAGGAATGGTCAGGGGGTTCTAAGGGCCGGGAGCAGGCAAATTGACCGCTGTTGAAAGACAGGACTTAGGTATCATTTGTCCAACGTTTTCCACAGTATCATTTTCTTGCGTGACCGTTCAAAGAAAATTCACGCATGGGGAAAAAAGAGGACCCAACATACGTCCTGAACAAAATCAGGGAACCCCTGAACCACTGGAATGTTTTACATTAAGGAAAAATTAAAATGAAAAGCTTAGCTTTAATTTCCAAGATCATGAGCACCAAGGGCATCCATTAAAAACCTTGATCAACCCATGGTCAACATCTTGATCAACACCAGATCAACTGACATGATCATCCTGATCGATAGTCTGTCAACACTCAATTGACATCTTGATTGACATCTTGATTGACAATTAATCAACAGTCAACCAATAGTCGGCCAAGCGTTGACCATCTCATATGCATAGCCTCGCTCTGACCACTAAGCTGGAGTTGTTTCCTGGTAAACTCTAGTTCGACTACTGGGCCACTCTATGCTTGTAAATAGCTACCCAGTAGAGATTTTTAAGCAGCTTATGTTTAGTTGATATAATTTTTTTCTTTCACATCAAGTGACATGCCTTTGACCATGCTGGGTGTAGCTGAGTGCATAATGACCACTACAAACA
>JAHPZR010054412.1:0-22500 GCA_019787425.1 Platygyra sinensis | reverse complement strand
CAGATAAGCCTGTTTTCTCCTTAAAATTGCAAAAACTCAAAACCAATCAGGATCAGCAAAATAATCAGGACAGAACCTTTTTATTTCTGTGAAATGTGATCTAGACAAAGCCTCCTCCTCCTAACCAACTGCTAAGATTGAGTTCTAAGTGAGCTAGGACTTCAAGGTATAAAAATGTTTCTCTAATTAATTTCGCTTTGGACTGCCGCCTGCATTCTAAGATATTTCAGGTTCAGATATAATTGCCTGAATTCAAACAGCACAACCCAATTCAGCAGTTTCATCTCATCAACACTAACACCATCACTAATATTCATGCAAGTATAGGATGCAAAACCTAAGCCATTTCCAACAAGAGTTATGCTTTGTTTACACTCAGTCATTCATACAGTGAAACTCTAAGACCACCAGATACGTGCATCTTAAATATGTGGTTGTGTTCCCTTTAGGACCACCACTAAGCCACAACTATTCTCTCTTAAGAGCTTATGCCTGAGAGACCGGGGCAGACTTGGAAATGAAGGTTGGCCGATTTCGCTTAAAAATTGGTACACAATGTTGTTATGTGGACGTACGTAATATGCCAAAGTTTCAGCTTCAATAAACTTTTTCTAGCTGAGTTCTGGATATCAGCCCTTCAAAGGTTCCCAGAGGCAGATTTTCAGTGCAATTTTGGCCACTTTTCAATCTCTCTTTTAGCAACATACAATTGAGTAAGTACAATTTACTCAAGGCTGTATAATAACAAAGATACCCAGCGTGTAATAATACAGGAACTAGGAAGTATGTAAACATGAAAGTGATCAGCACTATGAGGACTACAGTTAAGATGGTTTTATCACACTACAACACGCCTGTAGTTTGAATTCCATTCTTGGGTTCATGAAAAATCAACAAGTTTGAAAACTTGACCAAGCGGGGAAGTGGCCAGGAAAGCAAAATTTGAGGGTTAAAATACATTTTTTCCCTTTAATGATTAGAACACGACCGAAGGACTATGGAAGCAAGCGTTCAATGTCATGCAATCATGGCCAGCTGCAGGTATTCTGAAGTCGCTCCGATTGTTTTGTACAATGTCGTACAAGCAAACACATTTGGCTCCTGTTAACTACAAAGATAGCGACTTGAAAGTTTTATTTACTTTTCAAGTTTGGGCAAGATTGTTTTGTAAAAGTATGCATTTCTTTGTTTTCATATTTTTGTACTTACTGTATGAATGTGTCCCACGCCATACCAGACCATATCAAACACTTTCAACAAGCGGAAACCGAACATTATTTTGATTATACAAACTGGAGACTTATATTTGCATCTGGCAACTATACTTCTCCAGTTAGTCTCCAAAAGGCAACCTAACGATTTTTTTAATTTCGAGCCCTGCATTGCCCAAGATCAGCCCACAATAACCCATCCAGTTCAGCACCTCAATCAGTAGGACTTCATGCTCTCAGAGGATTTCACAAAGTCATGATTACATGTATAAAGACTGACAAAAGATCATGTACTCCATGATCAGGTAATTTTGATAGCAGTGCCTACAACCTTTCAAACTAGATGACCAAGTTAACTCTTCATCTACTGTACATTACCTAAGATATCTTTCACTGTTTAAGTAGTCTCTAGAGATCACAAATATCTATATGAAATACACCAAAGACACGCACTGCACCCTTCAGAGAGTCACAGTGTTATTAATGTAAATTACATGCATCGATCATACCTCTTCTTTCAGAGTAAACTTCAACTTCACAGAGTGTCAGTGGTTTATTTTCGTTTACAAATCTGATAATCACATATTTTCCTTTTAAACTGGGATGACAGAAGAATGATCTCCCTTCTCCAACTGGAAACGGGTATGTGTAAGTGTCACCACACTTAGGATTAGCAGGACTCTGACCATCTCTTACCATACCTAAAAGATTAAATACAGTAACTGAGACACTGTCCAACACAAACACAATAAAGTTTACCATGTACTGACCCTAAGGGTACCAATGAAATCACTGACATGAACATGTTGAGCTTAACACATCAGCTCTATGATGCAACTTCAATAACTTGTGACACCATTTTGAGAACTTTCATTGGTAAAATACTAATTTTTTAACAACAAATTCGTTATTCACAATGGAAAAATGAGCTGCGTCTGACATAACTGAATCTTATGTTAAGTTAGTTGCAACTGTGACAGCTCTCGCATTATCATGAACTAAATCACTGCAAAACAAATACAGGTTCATAATCATTATCAATTCTTTGAACTTCAACATCACGTTCTTTTTTTGTAACAGGATTCTGTGCATTAACAGCACAGTTTATTTCAACAGGTGTTCAAATGTAAGAGCTTCTGCCTGAGAGACCGGGGCAGACTTGGAAATGAGGGTTGGCCAATTTTGCTTAAAATTGGTACACAATGTTGTTATGTGGACTTATATATGCCAAAGTTTCAGCTTCAATGAATTGTTTTTAGCGGAGTTCTGGATATCAGCCCCTCAGGGGCTGATTTTCAGTGCAATTTTGGCCACTTTTCAATCTCTCTTTTAGCAACGTACAATTGCTTTTAGAGAAAACAAAAACTAGCTTTGTAATGCCCTATTCTTCGCCTTTTATGGGTAAACAAATCAGCTCATGAGAATTTTTCATAAGCCTGAGTGGCTGTTATGTCAACTTCGACCTATTTGAAACATATGGGAAGCAACAGGAAGTGGCCTGTTTTTCAGACCTTATGTTTTCCATGCCCATGGTTTATATCGTGAAGTCTTAATATCCCTGCAAAGTTCAGCTCTTGGTTTAGTAATAACAAGAAAAAAATACTAAGGTTGAGGCTCTTTTACTGAGAAAAAAACTTACCAAGACGAACTAACCTGGCCAGTTCCGGTTAAAGTTTCAACAAAGCATGTTGGTAAAAATCAGCTATTTAATTTCGATTAATACCTTTTTTCTTTTAAGTTATGATTTAGAGACCCTGAAGCTAGATGCAACCGGAAATTTTCATGTGTTTTTTGGGACTGATCAGATTTTGGTCCGGCAACGCTAAGGTTATAAATTACGTGGAAGTAGTCTTGAAAACTATACGGATAATGGAGCGGCTGTGAAAAAGGATAATTATATTGTATACCTAACAACCCATCTCTTGCCGGTTAATAACACACTACCATTGCATCTTTTTTGGTCTAAACTGCGATATTAAGTTTATGATGATAAGTGAATAACGAGCCTGTGGCTCCAAGTAATGAAAGAGTAATTAAATCAGGAAATAAGCTACGCTTTGTGGTCCCATTTCGTGATATAAGCCACCTATTTGGGACTTATTTTCTGAAGGAAAACAGCTTAGCAGTCATTCTGAATGCAATCACAACATCTCTCGTGAGACTGCTGAAAAATCGCTTTGATTCTTTAGGTGATTTCAAATACATGCTACTGTTGCTGGATTCCATGTATTGTTCATTTTCCTGCCATTTAGTCCCCGCATTTAAGTCACATGACCTGCTGAGTGTGCATGTAATGGCGAGCGTCGCCAAATGTTGTTGTATATGCGATTCACTCAAAGTAACGACAAATAACAACAAGTTGGATTAATTAGGCGAATAATAAGATGGATAAAGACGCAGATGATTGATGGAATTGTGTACAAACAAACATGAGCATCTCATTGTAGTGTTATTCGAATTAAAGTCAGTGAACTAGAGTGAATCTTGTCTATTGAAGCCGAGGGAATTGGAATTTGACCCTTACAGTTACTTCGATGCACTGAATTACTCAAGCTGTTTGGAATTTGTTGGCTTCAAATCGTCGTTCTTCGACCCATCGTTTCGTTTCTGTTTTTGGTACCAGTATTACTTGGCGTTCAATTGTGGTTTCAAGTTCTTATATTATTGGTGGCGAAAACTTCTTGTGAAAACTGCAACTTGGAAATTGATTATTTACGATGTCGATGTGGGATCCTACGAGCGACGATGGAGAACCTCACGCCATTGCGCAGGCCAACTTTGAACTGCGAGCAGACTTCTGGGAAAAGATGGAGCTGCAGAATGATGCAGCCACCCCCTGCACCCACTCCATTTGATGGTGATCCATCCCGGTATCTGCGGTTTAGAGCTAATTTCAGAGATCAAGTAGAGAATAGAGCTTCACTAACTGATAGTGAGAAAATGAACTATTTAATGACTTATACAACTGGGAAGGCGAGGGAAGTTATTGAGAACTACCAAGGCCTACCAAATGGTTGTTGTTTGGCTCTACAGGTGCTGAAGCAGAGATTTGGACAAAATGCTATGATTGTCGAGGTACTTAAATCTTCTGTTATTAGTGGCCCTAAAATAGGAAATGGTGACAGTGCAGCTCTTCTAACACTTTCCGACAAACTTCAGAACTGTTGCTGGGCAACGATTGAATTGCAGTCAAAAGGGCTTGATTGTACTACCAATATGCAACAAATATTTCACCGTCTGCCAGACCTCTTGCAGGCTAATGAAGAAAGTCAGCTAAGTTGTACCGCAAAAGGACAGATGGAAAGGAGCCAACACTGAAAGAGCTTTCTGCATTCATTACTGGAGAGTCGCAAACTGAGAATGACCCGGTGTATGGAAGATCAAGCATCCAGACGGCAAGAGTTGGCAGTGGTAACAGATCCAAGAAACAACCCTTCCTGTTGAAACCAGTAAGTGGGGCACCAATTACCACCATGTCAGCAGACGTTGCTGTAGCAAATGCTAGTATTAATCAAGTAATGGGAGAGGTCTTTCCAGTGGTTAGAGGTGGCCAGACCCGAGGTGAAGCTTGTAAGGTTTGCAAGGGAAAGCATAGAATTTTGAGGTGTTCAGTCTTTCCAACAAAGAGTTTGAATTGGCAGCAACAGTTTGCAAGATCGAATACACTGTGTTACCACTGTCTATCTACTTCTCATGGGAGGAAGAGGTGCCCCGAAAAGAAGGGTTGTATGGAAAAGGACTGTGCTCACCCCTTAAGTCACCATTCACTGTTACATGCACCTGGGGTGACACCACGTGAAGTCGAGGAAACTGAAAGGAATGTTGATCAGACTTTTCCTGTAAGGACTGACCTGACTGTAAACAATGCAACTGTGGAGGACTCAAAGCTAAGTTTTGTCTTGCTGAAAGTAGTACCCCTGTCTGTTGTTGCTGACAATGGAGCCATTGCTACTACTTATGGTCTGCTAGATACAGCTGCTGTTAGTTCCATGATCACGTCACAACTTTCAGAAAAACTGAAGCTTCAAGGTACTCTCGAGAAAGTAAGCATCAAAACTGTGGCTCAGAAGAATCATGACTGTGAATTAGCCAAAGTTAGCTTCATGGCCCACCCAGCAGATCAAGATGGACCCTGCTTCCCAGTTCGTCATGCTTTGACAGTAGAGAGTTTAACTGTGTCTGACTGGTACTGTCCAGATCAGCTGGATCTGTCAGAATGGTCCCACCTTAACGACAAGTTACCAGAAGACCTGTTGAATGGCTAGAAGAAATGGAAGGAAGAGTTGGTGTTCCTAAGTCAAGTTAATATCCCTCGTTGTTACTTTCCTGGTGGCTGTTCAACCAGCGTGTCATTCCAACTCCATCATTTCAGATCAGAATATGGGTACGGAACTGTCTCATATTTGAGGAAGGAAGCTGAATACGGAACTGTGACTTGTTCCTTTATCATGGCCAAGAGCCGCACCACTCCTCTTCAGTATGTCTCTGTGCCAAGGCTAGGGCTGTAGGCTGCCACAATTGCAGTACGTGCTCATGCAATGATCCTAAAGGAGATTGATTTGTTCCTTGACATTCTTTTGGACAGACTCCAAGATCACTCTGCAGTACACCAACAATGAATCTCGTAGACTCATGACATACATTGCAAATCGAGTTTCAGAGATCAGGGATGTGTCTAAGCCAAGTCAGTGGAGACACTGTCCAGGATCCCTTAACCCAGCAGATGATGCATCTCGTGGGCTTTCAGTATACCAGCTTCTAAGCAGTAAGAGATGATTTAGTGGTCCCACATTTTTGTCAGAACCTGAGGAAGAATGGCCTCAGGCTGATTTTGGTGAACTGCCAGAAGACGACTTGGAAGTCAAGAATGAGAAGGCCATATTCACCGTGACAGCTTCAGGCAAGTTGCATGAACTACTTGTTCGGTACTCTTCTTGGACAGTGCTACAGAAAAAGGTAGCATGGTTGTTGAAGTTCAAGTTATACCTGCAGCATTGTAGAGACAACAACGTGGACGACAGTGTCAAGTACCTAACAACAGAAGATTTGGAGAGAGCAACAAGTGCCATAGTGAAGCTCATGCAAAATAAAGTTTATCAAGAGGAAATTGGAGACTTGAGGAAAAGAGGGAAAGTCAAGAGCTCAAGTGGAATTGTTAGGCTGTGGCCTTTGTTGGTAAATGGTATTCTGAGAGTTGGAGCCGCATTTCTGAAGCACCCATTGCATTGAAAGCCAAGTTTCCTATGATTGTTCCCCAAAACATCATGTGACTCAGTTGCTGAACCAAGCATTTCACCAGAAGCTAGCTCATGCTGGACAGGATCACATATTGGCACAGTTGAGGGAGCAGTTTTGGATACCCAAAGGAAGGTCTGCTGTACGCAAGGTTGTACGATCATGTCTGATGTGCGAGAAACAGAGGGCAGTTAGGATGGAGCAGATGATAGCCAACTTACCTGAATTTCGTACCACAGCCTATGAGCCATGCTTCACACAGACTGGAGTCGACTACTTTGGCCACTAAATGTTAAGAGGGGAAGTTCAGTGGTCAAGAGATGGGGTGCCATATTACTTGTTTGAACTCTAGAGAAGTTCATCTGGAGATAGCTACGTCCCTGGAAACAGATTGCTTCATTAATGTTTTCAGAAGATTTATCAGTCGAAGAGGTCTACCCAAGTGCATGTACTCTGACAACGGGTCTAACTTTGTTGGTGCTGAGAGAGAGATCAAAACTGCCATTGAAGACTGGAACCAGAAACAAATCCAGGACAAACTGCTGCAGAAAGGATGCCAATGGGTATTCCAACTGCCTAGGGCTTCACACGCCAGTGGGGTCTGGGAAAGGCTAATAAACAGCACCCATACAGCCCTGAAGGCTATTCTTGGAAACAGCCTTGTTGACGAAGAGGTGTTAACAACTGTCCTCACCTAAGTCTAGTCGATTTTAAACTCCAGGCTGCTTTCTCCTGCTTCTGACAACCCAAATGATTGTGAACCTTTAACACCCAACCACCTGTTGCTGCAGAGACCTGTCCACACCTTGCCGCCGGAATCGTTTGTGAAAGAAGATATCTTTGTTAAAAAGAAATAGCGGCAGGTGCAGATTTTAGCCGATCCCTTCTGGAAGAGATGGTTAGAAGAGTATGTTCCCGCCTTACAGGAGAGACAGAAATGGCACAGACTGCGCCAAAATGCAGAAGTTGGAGATCTTGTGCTTCTTGTGGATAAACCATTGCCAAGAGGGCAGTGGCGCATGGACCGAGTCGTCAAGGTAGTTCCTGGAAAAGACGGGCTTGTGCAAACTGTGGAAGTCAAGACCGGAGCTTCGACATCATTGGTGCGACCCATACAGAAACTATGCCTAATGGAAGAATCGAGAAATCTCAGCCGTGATTGAGAGACACTTCGGACATTGACATTGATATTTACGCTTTAAATATGTGAGATATGGGAACCCATGTTTAGTATTGTGACACTCCACTAAAGTTGTGCATGAGTTGGGGTGTTGCTGGGTTCCCTGTATTGCTCATTTCCCCGCAATTTAGTTCCCGCGTTTAAGTCACGTGACCTGCGGAGTGTGCATGTAATGGCAAGCGTCACCAAATGATGTTTTGTATGCGATTCACTCGAACTAACAACAAATAACGACGAGTTGGACAAATTAGGCGAATAATAAGACGGATAAAGACGTGGACAATTGATGGAATTGTGTACGAACAAACATAAGCGGCTCAGTGGAGTGTTACTCGAATTAAAGTCAGTGAACTAGAGTGAATCTTGCCTATTGAAGCTGAGGGAATTGGAAATTGGCCCTTAGAGCTATTATACTTACAGTAATTGCAGTCTCACTCTTCCAGCCTATATGCAAAGTGTCAGGATAAATTCTGTTACTGTAAACACTGTCTTACCTGGCTTCAGGTTTTGCATGAGGCATGCCCCTTTCCTATGTTCTCTTGAAAGTGAAGCAACATTAAAAACCTTAGCCCAGCGATAACATTGGTCATGAGTGCATCGTTGTGACGAGTAATAGAAATTCAGGTCGATTCATGCGTACGTGAAGAGGTCGCAATATGCCAACTTTTCTGTACTTTGCTGGCTTTGATTGACTTGGAATTCAGTTTTTTCTCGTCTAGACACATTTTCCGGTTACCAGTGATATGCTATCTGACATTGATTGGTGGTTGACCTTTTTACCACACTTCAATGGTTCCGCTATGATCGCGTTACGCCCGCGTGACTTCCAGGACGTGCTATTTACCTGTGATGCTTCCTTACACCGAGACGACGCTACGTGTTTCGATGAATGTTTCTTGTTCGCATTTCCCAGTGCTATTGAAGCATTGGCCCTGCACATCAATGCCTTCGAACTATTTGTACTCATCATGGCTGTTAGAATATGGGCTCCCAAGTTGGCAGGTTCCAGATTCCAGATTTTGTGTGACAATGCTGCCGTTCAGGTGGTACATTCTGGCCGTACACGGGATGCCTTCATGCAGTGTTGTTTAAGACACCTGTGGTTCACATCAGCTCGCTATGATTTAGAATTATGTCTCTCACATTCTGGAGGTCCACAATGTCCTTGCAGATTGCCTTAGTTGTTGGGATGCTGATTCTACCTTTCACAGAAAGTTCCACAATCTCGCTTCTCAGCGCATTTTTTGTTTTTACGTTATCCATTGACAGTGAGGATTTAGCCTTTGACCATACTTAATTGATGCTTTGTGCCTCTCTTGCAGATCATCAAAGGCAAGGCCAGCCACGACTAGATATTCAAGCATTGGATTCTCTTGGATGCGACTCGATTACGAGAGCATATGCAGATTCAACCCAGAGGAACTTGAACTCTCACATTAAGAGTCTATTACGTTTTGCGAGGCAGTTTCGTCCGCTCCATTTCCAGTGAATGTAACATTAATTACACGTTACATAGCTTATTAAGTTTCACTTGGTCATGTTTATGGTACTATACTGAATCATTTAAGTAGCATTAAGGTATCATGGTACGTGGACTGACAGTGTTTGGAAATCGTGCTCTTACGCTAGCACTTTGAAAGAAAACCCCATCAACCTATACATTTTCTGAAAGCTTAATAGTTATAGAATACAAACATATTTTTGAAATTTTCTTAAAAGTTCTTGTTGCAGTGATATGAAAAGAAATACCCAGAAACACTGCTTTGCTTAAGCTGGTTCGCTTCCGAGCGTGAATTATTGGAGCAGCACAATTAACACTGGAAATGTTTTCCCACACATCACCCTCAAAAAGGGTGTTGGCAATTTTCCAGATGTTGTTTGGTTTCTCTCTACACCCTCCTAAAGTTTGATATTCTAAATGCGGGTGTTTCCTTCCACTAAAGAGGCCATAACTCTGAAACGGAAGCGAAATTAAACAAAGCGCGACAACCCTTTCAAAAGGAGGTAACCTGGAACATACCTGCTGATTTTCAGCTAATTCCTAGGAAGATGCATGCAAACGAACTAAAAACGTTCATCCTCATATGCAGTTTTATTTTATCGAGAAAAAGACGAAAACCCTTTAACGAGATTGGTATGATCAAGTGTTAAAAAACCCCTCCGTGCTGACAAATGTCGGCATATGCATGGGTCAGTGTACCAAAACAATGGGTCATGACAATTTGAAATAAACAGACGTCTAAGTTGCAGTGAAATTGTCTGCGAAACAAAAAACTACTAAGAGCTTTAAACAGGTTCGTATTGAAACTGTCATGATTAATCCTTTTAGTAAGAAGATTTCGTCAGCGGCATTGGTATGTTGTTCGAGTTTCAACTTCTTTGGTCTCCAGACATTTTTTGAAACCATGCATCGTGAAGCCAAAAAAAGGAAATCTCGAGCCCGAACTCGAGGTCTACATCGTCTACATCTACATCTGTGCTTGAACCTCTCGCTGTGAAAGTTTCGGAATTGGGTCTGTTCTCCAGCAATTTCGTGCGACTACCACTTGTTGTATTTTGACCTTCAGCTTCATTGACATGACTAGTGTCCTCCAGTTCCTTCAACAATTCTTCTTAGTTTAAACCAATGCGACCCATGGTCGCTCAGATCAGGAGCCAAAGATCTTGTTTGATGCTGAACCTGCTGGTTCCTCGGCTTCTTTGGAGACGAAAATGGGCAAGACGTTTTCTTGCAGGTTTTCGTCCTGACATAAAGAAAACTTGACAAGAACCAAAGCTACATGTAAGTTGCAATCCAGATTGAGAACAGTGCGTGTGCGCAAATTAAATATCACACGCAATTCCATTACATGTGACAACTGGAGGTGAATTTTAATAAGAGCTGTCAACGTGCCGTAAGAGGTTAAATGAGATTCAAAAATAGTTTTTCTCTTTATCGTAAAAAGTAAAAAGCTTTTCTCTCCATTCTTTTTGCAAATTATTTTTCTCAATCTTCTCAATTTGAACAGCGAAAAAAAGATTTTTTGCATTTTTCATAAAAATCCACTTACCATGATACCTTAAGCATATGCATAAGCTCCTCGATCATGAATTGACTTGGGACACTGATTATAAATTGATGTTACGTGGAGCCAATCGTTATTTAGGCACAGCAGTCAAGCAAAAGGCCACAATCATTCCACGTTTGTTGTTACGCATGGTGCATCTTTTCGATTTTTCTAATCCTTTGCATGTAGCCATGTGGGCACTTATTCTAGTAGCCTTTTAATCCTTTTTACCAAGAGCCTATTATGGCTCTTGTTTTTACCCAAGTCAAATTTAGTTGTTGATCGTGCGGCTCAAGTCTCGCCTAAGGTTATTTTGCGGTCAGATCTTTGCTTTGATGCCTCATTCGCCTATCTCACAGTTCGTGCATCCAAAACTATTCAGTTTTGAGAACACCTTTTTTCTTTACCTCTGCCACGCATTCCGGGCAGTTTGTTGTGCCCTGTAGCAGCTTTGGTTAATCATGTTTGGATTAACCAGGTACACCAGGACTTGCCATTATTCTCGGTTCGGTCCGCTAATTCGGTGAGTCCTATTACCTATGCTCATTTTAGGTTTTTTTTGGCCAGGGTTATCAAAGCTGTCGGTCTTGATTCTACTGGCTACTTCCCTCTCAGTTTTACACACGGTGGTGCTACTTTTGCTTTTGAAGCTCAAGTACCATCTGAGCTTATTATGGCGTAGGGTGACTAGCGTAGTGACTGTTATTTCATTTATCTCGAAATGTCTGATCGCCAAAAGAGAGTGGCTGCTACTTGCATGGCGTCTGCTATTTCACAAATTGTTGTTTAGTTTAGTCATCCCTTTTTTCTCATTAGTGTAATATTAAGACCTGTTTTTTTAAGTGAGGAGACCTGACTTAGTATAAGCCCCATGGTTTCCTTCAGGTCTCCTCGCCATTTATTTTTTCTTTTCTGTTAAATCGTACAAAACTCCAGTAAAATATTGCATATGGCAAATAAAAATCAAAGGGCCCTGAGAGCCAGCTCATTCTTGTAATGGACAATTTTCATTGTGCCTGTTATTGCTGGTCATCTGAACCAAAGGGGAAAGAAAAGAATGATTTTGATGATATTGTAATGCGGCACTAGCATTTTTCATGAATGAGGATTGTGATAGTGTGAGTTAACAGTATCCAAGTAACAAACTACAGGGGTGGGGGGGGGGAGGTTAATGCACATGCTCTTTGGGAAAAATGAAATTTTCAGAAAGTCAGAAATGGTATTTAGGGGGAATGGGATACCTTGCGTCATTATTCATACTGTTATAGTACACTTTATAGTAATTATCTGGAGGCGACTGCCCATTCAGAGCCTATTTTTTAGCCCATCTCCACTGCTTTAAAGGCCAACGTTTTTATATGCCCCCTCCCCCCTATTTCTAAGAGCATCCCCATGCTTCATAAAAAACTGGACAGTGTCTTAGGATTAGAAAGGTGGGGTGGAATGATGTGTGGTTATTTTGGTATTGCCACATGACATTAATATTTGAAGTTAACACAAGAACACTTTCTTTCAAAATGAGAAAAAAAACATCAACAGCAAAATGGTAAATTGACTATTTACAAGCAAGGTGCTAATTAGTCTACATTCAAAATTACCCAATTGACATGGAAACAGTAACAAATGTTAGGAATGACATGCAGGCAGTAGAACGTTTAATTAAAATTTTGAATAAAATCTGAAGGCCTGAGAGATACTAAGAAAGAAAGTAAAATATTTGTTTGTTTTCTGTCATTAGGACTTGCCATCATATATGTTAATAAGAAGTTACCATCCATACAACAATGAAGCAGTTCTCTTTGTCTCTATTGGCAAGCTGTACATGCTTATCTCCTGAGAACTGTCTTTGTTTACATTCTGTTAATTTGCTTTTATTTGAACTTGCCGCTGATTTTTTAATTGGCTCATTCCCACATATCATTTCATAAGTGTTGAAATTTAGCACTGGCATTGTTAATATGTAATCTTATGATATTCTTGTATATGGCCAATATAGATATTTGTAGCCTGTCTGTCAGTATTGACTGGATTTATAACTGTGACGGGGGGGGGGGGGGATTTGCATTTGACTCTATGATGTTGATAGTGATATTCAGAGAATTTGCAACAGTTTGAATTATAATATTTTCTGCCCATGTTTCTTCAAGAGTATTCATAGTTGCTTTCTATAAATTATACAACTCAGGGTGATGCAGAACATGTTGAACTCCACGAGAGCGTATATACAAAATGATACTCAGGGGTGTTATATAGCTGGCATGTGACCGCATGGAAAAAAACAGTTTCCATCTCCCAATACATTGACTGGAATTCTACCAAGTTCAGATAATCTGGATTCCAATAATGAAACTGAATTGACTTGTTTGGCACATGGAGCATTCTTGTCATTATTTATTTGAGTGAAAGGCCCAGGATTCTCCACTACATCACCATTTAATGCTATTATCTAATGAGCTACCCATGGTATTTGTACACAAGAGCACTTTAAGTTCTTCAAACCATGTTCATCAGTATAAACACAGGCAACTGACTTTTTGTGTTTTCGGGTTCTTGTTTGTACATAGCCTTTTGTTTTGGACAGCAATCTTTTCGTGTGGCTTACACGAAGTGTAAAGCCACATTATGGTATCATCTGATTTATTTATTTATTTGTCTACGAGAGTCAAGTGCCTGTCACGTGGTCTAGTGTCTGCAGTGAACTAGTTGTCTTGGTTGTAAGTTTGGGTTCGAGTGATTTTTTTCAGGTGATCGTATCACGAGTTAGTTTTCCTGGCACAAGCCAACAGACACAGACCCATCTTGTGTTATAAGTGCAGATTGTGCAAGAGCGTTTACGCTCTTACACTAGTTGAATCTTCGGTATGGGTTGTAATGTTTTGGTTTTCACTTTATCCAGTACCGCATAAATTTGCGCTGACTCATAATAAGAACATTAGACTACAAGTAGTCGGTTTTTGTTCCTGAAATCCTCCGCGTGCGGAACTCAAAATATATTATGCAAACTAGGGAAAGAAACGAGGAGGGAATGGGGATCAATCGCATGTTCCAGTAATTTCTAGCGTGCCAGGAAAAGAACTCAGTAATTTCTAGCGGGCTATAGGACAAGAAAGACACTGCTCGCAGTCTATAAGAACATATGGTTTGTACATACAAGTTTTAGGTCGATAAGCATCTCCCACACGCGATAGGTCAAGGGTTTGGTATCGGATAAACTTGTGCAAACAAGAACTGCTCCAAAAAAATTGATAACAGCTTACCTTTAATTAAAACAACAATTGATTTCCGGTGAAGTACTTAGCGCTGCGAAACAGTAAGATAACAAGGTGTTTATTTCAAGGAGAAACAAAGACAACTGTTTTTTGTTTCTCCTATTTTGAAGTTTGCGAACGTTGTTGATGTACTTAAATTAGTCATCACGTTTCACTTTATCCGCACTGATGCAAGTTTCCTGGAAGAGTTTACAATTCTGAAATCATATCATTTCATGTTGAGGAAGGAAGAAAGGTTTATTTAAAATATTGAAGGTAAAACATTTATTTTCAATAATGTAATACCTTTTAAACGCTGACATATATCTCAATTATTTCATGCCGCGCTATGTCGCGCACAGATTAAAAACAATCCATGTAGAAGAATGATTTTAAGAACGCTCCAGAGGATTTTCTTTTAATCCAAGAAACAGAGACAAACACTACCTTTCCGTAAATGTTTTTTTTGGCAGAAAAAGAGAAAGCAGTGAAGAAGAAACCAAAACATGAAAAGCATACACAGTGGGATTTGAACTCTTGACCTCTCGCGTGACGATCCAGCATGTATCAACTTGTGCGTTACTTACAAGTATTTGGAAGTGTTAAACCTCAGTTTTGACAAAAATAAAATTATCTTGCGGTTTTTGACTACAGCACAGAGAAAACATGTACAAAGACATGCAATGAAAACGTGTAAGCAGGCCTCACTAACAAACAGTTTGTTAACCTTGAACTTTTCTTTCTAATTTTAGAAATGACAACACAACCCTGAATCAGATAAAGGTTTTATGCGCTTGTTCCAAACCTAGACTGTACTCACAACACAAGTACTTCGTTAACAAGCAATGCCTCATAACACCCTTTCATAATTTATTTTCCAAGTTCAGTGGCTAACAGCCACTCTGATCTAAATTGTATCACCCCTTCACTCCTTCACTTCGTGTTAGACATTTAGAAACCCGGCAGAGTCGGGGACACCCATATGAAAAGGCAAGAAATACTCGTCAGAAGATATAAATTAATTTACTTCCTAAGGGAGAATAATATGGAAGTTGCTCTAGCTTCATTAGAACCCTAAAAGATACCACTTAAAATGAAAGAAGTGCGATCACTAACCACTACTTAAGAAAGGATACCGCCACGCGCCCATCCACTAGATAACCTGGTTTGTTTTGCCAACACCTATCCATTTGATAGTGATTTATCATTTGAACAACTAGCGTTCTTTCATTTTTTGACCAACTGGGTCCTGTTCTGATTTGGAGTATTCTAAATCGTGAAATTTGCTCCAACGAGGATACAGGTTCTGACAATAGAGATCTGTCCTGCCCTCCTATTATCTAAAAAGTGAAGCCTTAGAGCCGACTGGCTTATAGCAGCCTGAGGTTATCCCCGTTTCTGTAGCATGAAGCGGCTAGAAGTATTTCTACTCCCCCTGGATGGGATGCTAGTCCATCACAGATCACTCCCCTGCAATTTGTCGGGCTTCCCCAACAACTTTCTTTAAAATCCAAACATCTATTAATCGTGTACGTGAATCAATTTTTTGTAACCGAATCTACATAGAAGGAAATCTACAGGATTCCAATTATATGTAAAAAAAATCGTATCATAAGTACCTCAGTCCCAGAGGTTTTTCTTGATTTTTCTCTGCATGAAACGACAGAACCAGAGCCGCGAAGAGGCAAGAAAAACCTCTGGGACCAGGGTAACTCGTAAGCCACACATGTCCGCACGCGGAACCTATTTTTTACTGAGGTACGATCTCTGCTTTCTAGCTGATCTATGTTGATGATCACCTATTCCATAAGATTCAGTATTTAACTTATGGTAAGCACTGCTTTCCTTGCACAAGTATACATGAAGCTTTGATGACTGTGGAACAACTTTTCGGACATGTTTTTGCACTTTAATTACAACTTTTTTACTTTTTTGCAGAAGACGCTTTATTTGAATTGTGGGAATCCTTGCCACTGCTCTACTCCTTCTTCATCTTATTAGTTCTGTTGACACAAATTAACGTGAATATCGTAGCGAGATCTGTACTGTTTATTATTATATTTTAGCTGTACTGAAACTTCCGGTACACATTTCGATCTCCACGATACTCATTCATTGCGTCATATGATGCAAAGAATGAGCTAAAAATGAAAAATGAAAAAAAAATGATTTAAATTATTAATTACTTCTAACACACGTCGGAAACATTATGGACTGGTCAAAAACAATACGGACTAAAAAATTTTATCCAAGAGGTTAAACTTTACCCATGTTTAACCAATCAGAGAGCAGTTTTTGTGTCTGCTATTTGCATATGCAAATGCAGACACTATGCAGAGCTGTAGAAATTTTGATCACTACTTCATATAGAACAAGTGTGAACAATTTTTATAGAGGTTTGACTGAGGTTTTCATTACAAGTCCATTTTGTGATTTTGTATATGAGAGACAGATAAAGCCTAACCATTTGTCGTGAATCTGTCGTGAACCATGATGAATGTCATCACTCAATTGTGAATTATCGTAACCCTTACCATTGGTTGCGAGAAATTACGAATTCAAGACAACATTCATAACCAATAGAATTCAAGAAAATGAGTCGGCAATTGCGTCAATGATCACGCGGGAAAGAAGGCAACCTACGCTTTGCGAACGAAAGACATTTTGTGTTTTGTCTCCGTAGCTGTTGGGTTTTACTGTGGATGTTGGAAAGCGAGGTAAGTGAGTGAGCTTTTTTCATTTTCTTAAGTTTGTCATGAATTTGTTAAAAGGTGTTGTGTCAATATGTCACAGCTTTCAAAGTATGGGCCAACTTGGCCAAATAAATGGCTTTGACAGTTGTCGATGGATGCACTGCTCAGCATAGACTTTCTGAAAAGTCCTGTCTTGTTTATTCAGTACTGCTCACCCACTGGGCCGCTTTGCAACCTAAACAACGGCCGCTTCATGGCCTAACATATTCAACCCTGAAATTCATGAGGTCAACTTGTGGCAAGTCTAAGCTCAGCGCCATAGAGTTACTCCTGCGCTTGAGACGACACAAATTTTAAAGTTTTATCCCCCCATATGGGGAAACAAAAAACGAAAACATCTAGATCTATCATTGCCTCAACATCTGTGAAAGCTGTGGACAGTTTATTCACACTAATTTGTTTAAGAACTAGTAATCTTCTCGATAGCTATTATCTAATTAAAGATAATTTTTAGTGAACCTAGCCTTGATATCAGAACTAGTAATTTTGTTTGTAACTATTACCTGAGGAAAAGATTAACCAAAACTTTCTGTGCAATGATGAGCATTGCTATGGCCTTGCCGCCATCTTGTGGAATTTCATGGCCATTCCAAAATAGTTAAACAAGTGAAGCGACGCAGAGACTGAGAGCCGTCTAGACTACCAAAATAGACTATAAGATCCACGAAAAAGAGAAAAGTTAGGTGCAAGCTGAAGTGTATTCATAGAGAATATACTCCTAAATTGTCCAGACTGTATGGCTTAAGGACTCGCCATAACTTATGGTGTGTAACATATCTGCACAAATGTTAATGCTTTTTCAGAATTTTTTTAAAACTAAAAAGTGTGACAGCAAGCAATTACTTTTGCAAAATAACAAACGAATAACTAGTTCTTCCCTAAATAATCACCAAATAACAAAATCAACCTGCAGTACGAAAAGACACTGTGTCTCAAGAATGAAGCCTTTGACATCTGGTGATATCGAGTTAAATCCAGGCCCTGAACAAAATTTAAATGGTCAAACTATATTGTCAGCTGGTTCCACTATGTTGTTAAACATGCGAATACGTCAGCTAGGATTGAGATCTGTTGATGTTGGTGGTGAAGGCGACTGTTTTTTCCCGAGCAGTTTCTCATCAGTTATATGGTGATCCTAATCATCACTTACAGTACAGCCAAAAAATAATGCACACGCAAGAAGTGGCGCAAGAAATTCTTGCACCGCAAGAACATGCAAGCGGCAAAAAGTTAAATTTCACTTTATCCGCAAGAAGTTTAAAATCCTATCCGCAAGAAGTTACGAGTCCTACCGCAAACCGCAAATAACCGCAAGAAGTTTACAGTAGCAATTGGCTTAACCAGCAATCAGATAGATTTAGAACCATGTTATGGCAAACACGAATGACAAAATGTAATTCTGATTTTGCTCCTTTTTCTCTTAAGAAAAAGAAAAAGAAAAAAAAAATTTGACTTCATTGCAAAAATGGCTTAAAGGCAGAAGGCAAAAGTTCTATTATTTGCCACTTGACATTCGCATAAACATGGATCTAAATCTCTCCGTTTTGCCAGATTGTCTTCTGCGTTTGGGATCGGCGGACACGTATGTTGCAACATGAGCAGTGCGCCATAGAAACTTTGATAAATAAGTATTTGGTTTAAGAAAGAGCATTTTATCGTTTGAATGAACGATTTATTTCAAAGATAACTGGAGATATAATTTTTTCAACAAGGTCTTCAGAACGCTTTAGATACAAACATCTCGAAAGTGACGTGACTTGCCGACGCGTGCGAGACAGACCTTTCCTTGAAGTAAAAAATAACTAAACGCGAGCAGTGCACCATAGAAACTTTGATAAACAATAATTATTAGTTGGTTAAAGAAAAAGCGTTTTACTGTTTGAATGAACGATTTGTGTCAAATTTAACTGGATATATAATTTTTTCGACAAGGTCTTTGGAACGCTATAATAGAAATAAACATCTCGCAAGTGACTTGCCGACGCGTGTGAAACACAAAACTTTTCCTTGAAGTAAAAAATACCTAAACGTGAGTGGCCTACCATAGAGACAATTTTTCGTCAAGCAAAGAGCATTTTACCATTTGAATGAATGATCTGAGTCAAATATAACCGGAGATATCATTTTTTCGACGAGGACCGAGCGCTAAATTCAGACAATAAACATTTCGTAAATGACTTGCCAACACCTGCCGAAACACAAATCTTTCCTTGTAATATATAGATTTAGGTCACCCTAAAAGCAGAGCTCCTGTAGCCCGATTAGGCTAACCCAGAATAAGGTTGAATTAATTTTGATTTGAGTTTTGTAACTTTGCGGTGGCGTTTTGTTTGGCTTTCTATTTTGAGTTTAATAATCACAAAACCAATACACAAAACAAACACACATTTGCAGAGAAGAAACAGTTATAATGGGGTTTACTTTTAAACCTGGATTAGAGTTAACAGGCTTCCGAACAACCCGGCTCTGTTTTCAACAAGTTAACCTGACATGAGCCCGCGATCCAATAGAAAACCAGCACTTGGTCAGCAGTCAACTTCAATAAAACACGACCTTGCTGAGCTATAAACTTGAGCCCGCGATATGGTCACGTGATATTGGTCAGCCGATAAATTAATTTGACAGGTGTCAATTGATCATAACATGATGTCATATATCAAAAAAGTACACGGTAAACTAAGGCTGCATGTCTCTGTCAACCTATTATTTCGAGTATGGCCACCACGTTGCGCGACTCCACCACCGCCGCCGCCGTCGTCGTCGTCGTTGTTGTGCGTACGCGCCCACAAGAACTACCGCTGGCCACGATAACATGAGAAAATCAATTCATGGGTTTCCACTTGGCGGCCCTTGGGGCCGCCGGAGCTCCGCTATTAAAACATAAAGTTCACGTGCTAAAATAGGGACTTCAAGCGACTGTTTCAGTTTTCTTCCCCATTTTTGGTAGCTTAAAGTGGTACTATGATCAAAAATCATTTCCTTTTTTCTTCAGATTTTGAAAGTGTGTTCGCTTAACACCTAACTGGCAAAATTTTGAGCTTTGAGTTTTATCCGAAGGCTGTTTATTTTAAGTATAAGTTTTGGATTTCATGGTCCGCCAGTTCATCGCCAACTTATTCGAAGACCGTCGGCATCACAAGAACACAAAAGATTTCGATATTTTCACGAACGTGGTCATCGGCAAGGTATAATATGCCCGCAACCCTAAGACCGGTGTTGAACGTTTAACATACACCTAAAACAAGGTAAGTAAGGACAAATCTCTTATATCTCGGCCAATAAAAAGTAATTCTAGACAATTATATTTTTAGCTGAGACTCAACTTTGCCTTTCGCTTCACTTTGCGTTTCGTTCCTTTTTAAGTGTCACTGCAAAGAACCGCAAAGAAGTTCTTGCGGTTGAAACATCCTACCGCAAAGACGCTCTTGCGCTTTTACAGTATCATGCAGCCGCAAAGAAGTTCTTGCGGTTTCCAGGACTCAAGCTCAATCGACCCTCAATCAGCCGCAAGAAGAACTTCTTCTTGCGGACGCAAAAAGAAGTTCTTGCGCGTGCATTATTTTGGGCTGTACTTTTGTACTCATTAGACAAGCTAGTGTTCAACACCTTAGCAATAACCCTGAATGTTTTATTGAAAGCAATACTGAAAATTCATGGAATGAATATATAAATATGTTAATGTAAGGTACATGGTGCGATGCACTGTTTGTACAAGCAGTTGCAGACTGTCAAAATGGAGCAATTCATAAACTAGTAGTAATCAAAGATTATGAGAGTGCGTTCGACGCCGTATAAACACCTTGGTTTATACAGATACCTTAAATGATTTCCGGTGCGACTGATTTGAGTATTTCCCCTGGCCTGTTTAACAAAGTACACAGTATTTACATTTCCGTTCCCTGGTTCAGGTTCACTCTTATGGATCTTTCCTTCAGAGTACTCTTCCACCGATTCCAAATAACATTCGACAGATACAACTGACCTTTTCTGTCGCCACTGGAACTAAATCAACAAATGCAATCAAATACAGTCCGAGAATTACAGCTGTTTTAGGCGATCATGTTCAAGAACATATAAAATAAACAAGCTCCTCGTGAGCCCGAACGAACTCTTAAATAACATCATACTCAAAAGGACTATTCAATATAATACTACTCAGCCTCAAAATTCCACGGCAAAAGAATCCAACGCTACCTCGATGATCGAGAGCACATTCAAAGAAAGACCAAAGTCTACATTGCCTGCTCACATGCTCACATGCTCATCACATGTATTGTCACATGTCTCACTTACAGTACCAGTTTACTGGCCGTGACATGCCCCTGCAAAAATTAAGCGGGGTGGCCATTTTTGTGTCCTTACAGGAATGTGGGTTTTCCAGACTATAACTTGCACAGGGCAACTAACTCTCCATAGTCACGCAACAAAATTAGGCTTGCGTTCCACTTCGTCAAACGCAATTATTATAGAATCCCATGAAAATTTTTGCTGGGGAAACTTTAAAAGAGCCACATTATTTAGCACAACACCCACCAACAACAATAATTGAGACAACACCTTTTAAGAAATTCATGACAACTTAAGAAAATGAAAAAAGCTCACTCACGTACCTGGTTTTCCAACATCCACAGTGAAACCCAAAAGCTATGAATCAAGACAAAATGCTAATGTCCATCATTTGCGAAGCATGCGTTGCCTTGTTTCCCATGTGATTGTTGAATTTCCAAGTAGCAGACACATGTACGCATTGCGTACCTATTTTTTTTAACAGCCATCTGGCTGAGTAAAAGTTTACCCATGCTAGTAAACTTTACCGGGAGCTGTTCATGAAATACCAACCATTTCAAGTCAAAATGGCTAAATTGAAGGCTTCGGTGGAAAAAGGGTGTTAGGTATTTTCTCAAACATACACTATGTAAAAAACGCCCCAAATTCTGCATGCAGTTTTGTTTAGGTGCATTCAACAATGTTCTGCATGTTCTCTTCCTGAAGTTTGCTTCGTTTTTGAAATATTATGTATGCAAAATACCTGTACATGTATACCTGTAAATGTTGATTTCAGGTTAAAACCGTTAAAAGCATTGATTTCAGGTCTAAAAGGGTAAAAATGTTCATTTCAGATAATTTAACACTTAACAGCAAAGATGTTCATTTCACTTAAAAGAGAGCAAAATGTTCATTTCACACAGCGCGTAAGCTGAAAAATGTCGATTTCAGGCCTAATTGGTTAAAATGTTGATTTTGTGTTAATGTATGACAGCAAGCATGCCGATTTCACTCAAAAAAGAGCAAAATGTTTATTACACGCATCATGTAAGCTTGAAAACGTCAATTTCAGGTCTAAATAGGTTA
Source organism: Platygyra sinensis (assembly GCA_019787425.1). Classification (NCBI taxonomy): domain Eukaryota; kingdom Metazoa; phylum Cnidaria; class Anthozoa; order Scleractinia; family Merulinidae; genus Platygyra; species Platygyra sinensis. The sequence goes on along the minus strand of JAHPZR010054412.1, from coordinate 474 downwards.
AAATGTTCATTTAACATTAACACTTGACAGCAAAGACGTTGATTTCACTTCAAAGAGAGCAAAATGATCATTTCACACAGCGCGTAAGCTGAAAAACGTTGATTTCAGGCCTAAATAGGTTAAATGTTGATATTATGTTAACGCATGACAGCAAGCACGCCGATTTCACCCAAAAAAGAGCAAAATGTTTATTTCACGCACCATGTAAGCTTGAAAACGTCAATTTCAGGTCTAAATAGGTTAAAATGTTCATTTAACATTAACGCGTGACAGCAAAGATGTTGATTTCACTTAAAAACAAGCAAAATGTTCATTTCACACAGCACATAAGCTCAAAAATGTTGATTTTCAGGCCTAAATAGGTTAAAACGTTGATTTTACGTTGACGCGTGACAGCAGGCATGCCGATTTCATCCAAAAAAGAGCAACATGTTCATTTCACGCAGCGGGTAAGCTTAAAAACGTTGATTTCAG
>JAHPZR010054410.1:7500-12271 GCA_019787425.1 Platygyra sinensis | reverse complement strand
TTTCTGGAAGGCTCGACAACATTTAATTAGTGTGTGTTGTCGTTGTTTTTATTCATTTTTTTTTCTGTTTGTCCGGTAGTTTCGTTTGTTTGTTCGTTCGTTCGTTCATTTATCTGCATTTATGTCAGAACATAGCTTTAATATGTCATGAATAGTTTATGGGAAATCTAAACAAAGCTTGTATAACAACTGCAACTTTTTATAACTTTTTATAAAGATAAGTAACGGGTGCAACATCGAGTTGAAGCGTTACGATACAAATGCGCAAATGGGCAAATCACTGCACGATGAAAATTAGTACTAAATAGTCTACGCGCTTTGTTTTATTGTGAACCGTAGCCTGATTAGGCTATATTGGCAACTTTCATGGATGGGTTTCGTTTTCATGGCTAGAGTCGTTTCATGATTTGTCCAGGGAAAAAATGCAGGAGACTCCATTTTTGTTTTGCCTAGCTCTATAAAAGATCAATTCTACCTCTAATGAAGCACGTTTCCTGTCGATTTTTACATTCTTTCTGCCATCATTGCCCGCAGCAAACATCCCTGCAAGCGCAAGACAGATCTCTGTCAGCTTTGGGTTAGCAGCATGCCATTTTTAACTCGTGTCGAAGAAGAAAAGCTGCACGAAATTAGGCTATATTGGCAACTTTCATGGATGGGTTTCGTTTTCATGGCTAGAGTCGTTTCATGATTTGTCCAGGGAAAAAATGCAGGAGACTCCATTTTTGTTTTGCCTAGCTCTATAAAAGATCAATTCTACCTCTAATGAAGCACGTTTCCTGTCGATTTTTACATTCTTTCTGCCATCATTGCCCGCAGCAAACATCCCTGCAAGCGCAAGACAGATCTCTGTCAGCTTTGGGTTAGCAGCATGCCATTTTTAACTCGTGTCGAAGAAGAAAAGCTGCACGAAAAGATATCATGCAGGCACTCATAAAATGCAAAGAATTATTGTACCTATGATGAACGGCTAATAAAGAAATTCTGCAGCATTTTGCTACATAATTAGTATGTGTAATTTCTAAGGTTATTTTAATTATCCATAATATTTTAATTTAATTAGTTATCATAGTAATGGATTAGTTAGTGATGAATTATCCACGTTTATTCGTTGACAAAATAGTATCTGTTTAGTAGTAAACTTATAACCAATAACCAAACGTCAAATTATACAGAATTTGTTCAACACAATGGATAGCAATGGTGATATAGTTCAGGTGAGAACTTTGTACATGTCAAATTGCACGTAATTAATCGCCTTCTTGTTCTTATAGTCAGGATGAGGTTGTGTGATCTCGGATCCTTTTCTGTACAACAATATTAACAAATGACACCTAGCAATAATTATCCTTATTATAAGTCTGATTGCTATATTCAGAACTGAGACTTCTTAAGTTATTTTCAGCGATTATTTTTAGATTATTTTTTTTGAAAGAGTGAACAGATTCCTTTTTTGACACGCGCGCTTTTCGAAGCAGCTATGTTTATAAAAAGCCAAGTGATTTTAACAAATGCACCTTTAAACTGTCAACCCGCCGCTCTCTTTGACATTACCAGGAAATATGACAACCCCAAAACCTGAACAGTCTACAACAACGACACAAACAACCCCGACAACACTGAAACCAGAAACAATAACAACACCAACCACAGTAGGTCCAGAGTCCACAAAAGGAACGACCGTCACCACAGTAAAACCAGAATTAACGACGCCAACAATTGTGAGCCCAATAATAACAACGGCACAAACGACTGTCACTCCTATAAGCCCAGATTCAACAACACAGACAACCATTACAACAATAAACACTGAGCTAACTTCCCCAAACACTTCAGAAACAAGTTCAAGTACACTAACTACTGCTAATCCAGAGCTTACAACATCAACGCCTCCGACTACGCCTCCTCCACAACAATCACCAACAACACCAGAACAAACAACACCAACAAATGCAACTACAACAAAACCAACAGCTACAACTTTAACTACAATAAATCCGCAAGAAATGACTTCAAGTACACCAAATACAATTAATCCAGAAGTAACAACATCAACACCTGGAACTTCGCCTCCCCCACAACAATTTCCTGGACAGACAACACCGACCACAGCAACGACAACAAAGCCAGGGTCTTCTTCTGCAGTCAATCCAGAAGAGACTACTGCTAGCACGATAACTACGGCAAATCCAGAGCTCACGACATCAACACCTACAACTTCGCCTCCACCTCAACAATTTCCCGGACAGACAACACCGACCACAGTAACTACGACAAAGCCAGGGCCTTCTTCTACAGTAAATCCAGAAGAAACAGCTACGCCTCCTACACAATCTCCCGGACAGACAACACCGACCGCAGCAACTACAACAACGCCAGAGTCTTCGTCTACGGTAAATGCACAAGAAACTACTTCAAGTACAGTTACTACAGTGAATCCAGATATATCGACATTAACACCTACAACTACATCACCTCCACAGCAATCTCCAACAACACCTGAACAAACATCTCCAACTTCTGTAACTACAATAAAACCAGAGATTACCACACCACAAACATTACCAACAACTGAAACCACGATTAGTCCGGGAGAAGCATCACCAACATCTCCGACGACACTAAGTCCGCATACACAGTCAACTCCGACAGCATTAATTCCAGGACAAACAACGGGAACAATGGTAACTCCAGAATCCAATGTGACCACAGAATCTACAATAGCCCCGGAACTCACAACACCGACAACTTCTACCACTATAAGCACAGATGAATCGACTCCAACAACAAAACCAGAGCTCACTACCCCAACAACAGTAACTGCTGTCAACCCAGCACTGACATCTCCCCAAACACCTGAGACAACACTCACAACTTTGACAACCTCGACTTCGGTACAACCAGAGCTAACAACTCAGACTACTCAAAGTACAGCGATTACAGGAGCAACAACCACAAGCACAACAGCCCAACCAGAACAGTCAACAACAGTAACTACAGAATCGACGGCCATTACACCAACGACAATGCCGGGACAGGAAACAACTAAGCCAACAACAAAACCTGGAATAAATAATGTCACGACAGAATCAACCACCCAAACAACTCCCACAACAGGTACAGAATGCCAATGCGAGACTGGAGGCGGAAAGGGTGCGTTCAAAACCACGAACGGCATGATTCAAGTATTCACTCGCGGGAAACAAGTACCGTTTTCGGTTGGAATCGCGTCTCAGAGAACCAGCTTAAATCCCGATCGATTTTGGGCAGGGATGTTGCCAGAAAAAGATGGTAGTGGACATCTTTCGGACAGCTGGTACTTTTATGTGATTGGTTATGGATAGTAATCGGAGAAATGTCGGGTACATGACTGAACGAGGATTTCCCAAAACGGCACTTGTTCCCCGGCAGTTTTTTATTAGGTTTTTACGTAGATGAAGCAAATTTCCAATGCAGTGAGTACGTACAGAATACGCGAAATAGATGGAATATGTGACCACCGCTTCCGATTTGTTAGTTTGAGTATTTCCTATCAGCTGAATTAATACATTTTATTTAAACCTTCCAAAGAACAAAGACTTAACCAATTCGAATATGAACGCGCCCTTACCGTCACGAGGTGCAGTATATTGAAAATTTGTCCTAGTTTTTTAGAGTTAATATCTTTAAGCTGACAAGGAACCTGTCTCTTTTGTCTTATTTTGCTCTCTCTTTCTCTCTGTTATAGATCTAACAGCAGCTTAACAAAAATAACACTTAAGTACGTAAGATTGACACGGTGGGGACTTGCATACGGAGTGGATCGGTAGATGGAAGTTAAATTAAGCATTGGCGACGTGGCTACAAATGATTATCCACAAGACAAGTGAGCAACAAGCTCACCCAGTCCTCATCTCGCCTACATTTCAATCGTTATCTACCAACCATGATAATGTTTACTAATCATGACAACATTTAACTGTAAATTTACTAATAGATATAGCCGACTTCCCACACACTTGGCAATCTTGTTCGGTCCCTCTTCTAACAGGAAGATTGTAGGTTACTTTCGTTACAGCTTTCATTATTGGGTTAATGATCTTAAATGTATTACCAAAAAGTGACCGGCCTCAAACAAACCCATCCATGTGGAGTATCTATGCCAATAATTTTACGGTGGTCCATATACCACAACGATATTTCGCCAAACAAAAAATAATAAATGATATCATCCTTGGTTAAAACTAGTGCAATACCTGAATCATGACAATGCGTGTGTAACACAAAGTAAGTAAACAATATAAATTAACTGTTAACTATGAGATTAATTTCTCAGTCAGTAGGTCTTGGGCCCGATAACCTCAATGCTTGTAGGAGAAGAATTCTATGGATATTTGAGTTGTCCTCTCTGCTTTAATTTTGGTGAAGAAAATTCCTATAAAATGATTCTTTATTAACTTGTAGTACCGACGCCACCAACGCCTTCGGTGCCTCCTACGACACCTGCTCCTCCAAACCCGTGTGAGCCAAACCCATGTAAGAACGGGGGCACCTGTGAAGCTCAGGAGGGGAATTTCATCTGTACCTGCCCGGATGGATACTGGGGAAAACTGTGTGAAGAAAGGGGTACGAAAGCTTGTTTGAAATGTCGTTATCGAATAGGAGTGTCATGCACAAAATACGGAAACGAATGGTTGTCTGAGTTCACTAGAATTTCAAAAAACGGCAGAATTAAAAGAAATAGACAGGTTTGCAATTTATCCTTGAAAATTTTTTTCTTGTAGGTTATGGT
>JAHPZR010054410.1:0-2500 GCA_019787425.1 Platygyra sinensis | reverse complement strand
TAGAAACAGGAAGGTCAAATTGACGCTCCAAGTTCGTGGAATTAGGTTTCTCTAACAAAAGCCCTTGGGCATATCACTGCATCTCACATATTAAGTGTGCAAGCCCTGCTCTGTAGTGGATGGACCTGCTCAGTGCAACTGATCATTTATTGAATTAGGTTTATTATTTAAGGCTATTGCATTTATTTCAGAGTCACACTATTCATCATGACTTTTCCGCTTCAAGTAGTACATATTCGACGCCTTCGAGTAAAGACTGCACTTCTTAGGACCACTCCAGGCAGATAATATGGATCAGGGCAGCGCCAGGTTAGTATCCTTTGGATATTTATGACGGACTGCCACCACAGTACTAAAATATGCAGGTTCTTGCTGCATCCAAGTCATTTTCTTTTGTTACATGAGCCTGTAGTAGCATAATTTATTACTAACAATCATCTCCATGAGAATGTATTCATCAAGCAGTTTGAGGTTACCTATTCATAGTTGAAATGTATTTTTTACATAAGAATGCAATATAGAATCGAAATATTATTCTATATAACTTCATATCCGGACTTATCCGCTATTTCAGCCTGATTTCTCAAATGAATCGAGAATATGGACTTATCGATTCATATTTGCCACACCTTAATCTGTCTATAGCATTGATTAAATTCTTCAAGAATCTGACGAATTCCTTATAATTCTAATGCAAATTCATGCATTGCTTTAATATCACTCCTAAGCTTTAGTTAAACACATTTATGATGATTTAGTTTCAGCATTTTAAAGTAGAAGTGACTTGCATACAATAGCAATGTTTTCTGCCTAGCGTTACTTTATGGTTTGACAGTGGAAGGAATGTCATCCTTGCTATTTAATCTCAGATCAACATATAAGAAGATAAACGATTTCTGAGAAACTCTTTGGAGTCTTCTGAGAAAAGAATCACTCAAAACGTACAGTGCTATGTTGTTGCATGACAAAAGAAGTGAAATATGAACCCGTAACTTAGAATGTCAAAGAACTCTAAGAGAAGCTTAATATGACCAACAAAAAACAACAAAGATAATTTTTTAAAAGTAATACGGTATTTTTTATGGTGAAAGAATAAGATTTGCGATTTAAGGTTTGAAATTAAAGTCTGAATCGACATTAAATGTCAAATTAAAAAAAATTATTAATAAATCAAGTGATTTATGCATGCATGGACTATATGATAACATGATGGCATTGATTATGCAGAATTAGTTTAAACAATTGCTTTAACAAATTAAGATTTCAATTCTAAGTTAATAATAAATTGACAATGATGATGGAGAACAACTTTCAGGATGTGTTTATTTAACCTTCAAGTCCTTAGGACCTAAGGTCATCACCATAGAAATTCCTCTTACTACTCGTAAATAAATTTTCTATGGATCCTTTGGGAGAATTTGGTTTTTTTTCTTCGTTTTCATGTCTCACGATTAAAATTTCTTGCACAGAGGTAAAGAGAAGTTAGGAGTTCAACAGTATTGCAGATTACTGAAAAGAGTAAGGAGTTGAACGGCATTGCAGATAAAGGATTAGGCAGACAAGGTTGAACAAGTGGACTAACTCACTCGTATTTACGAGGCCCTTCTGGGTCCCTTGCAGCACAAATGTTATAAAAGTTTAGAGGCAAAAAAAATACGAGGGTAAATGCTTGTTTTGAAAAGCTTTAAAACTAACTACTTTAAGATAAATAACTCTAAAACGACTTCATTTCAGATATTAGAAGCTGTTTGTGCGAACTCCGGCGTTGCTCAAGCCCATACCTACATGCTATGAAAGGGAGACTTACTACAATTTCCATCCAAATTATTTTAAATACAACGCTTATTCTAGTAAAACTCAAGGCCTATGAATCCTCCTTGAACGAAAATATTTCACCTAAATAATTTACGATACAGATTTTCAAAAATTTTTCCCTGAATAATTTTTTTTGTTTTTAAACAAACTTCCCATGTTTCGAAGAAATCACAAAGGCTATTAAAGCTCGTTTTCCAGAATTCCCCTTTTCATTTCAAGACAACAAGGAGTGCACTAACGATCGAGGAGGATTTCTTCCAAGCAGACATAATAATTCATGACTCACAACAACATAAAGAGGTATACACAAGGAACTAGAGATACACAAAAGTATACAAGAATCCAGCAATATATATAGCCAATAACAAGCAAACGGTAGAACTTCGTGACAATGATACAGGCACATTGTGGAGGACTGCAAGACAGTGGTCACAATTCAACGAGCGAGTTAAAGAGGTAAGTGATAAGAATTAATGGTACATTTAAAACATTTAAACAGTAAAGCTACTAGTTTATATCAATTAGAGCGAGGACATTGCGAAGGAGTGAAGGTCTTGTTATTCTGACCTTTTCTATTCAGAGAAAGACGTCACATAAAAATCGTCATGTTGCTTCTTCAATTTGGCCAGCTGCAATCAAGTTATTACGGCTTCATCCAAAGGGTAATACTTTCCAATATTTTATT
>JAHPZR010054409.1:0-15690 GCA_019787425.1 Platygyra sinensis | reverse complement strand
ATCTTTAGCCATCCTTGTTCCTTTATGGTTTATTATTATCTCTTTGATATTTTTCCATCTTAGTTAGCTATTATTTTCAGGTTTCCTTTAATTTAAAGATAATTTTGTACGCGGCGAAAACAACTCGAAACATCTCCTTTAAAGGAGACCCATTGCATCACTGTGGAGACTAGCAGAGATTTACCTCTTAAACTCCACTGTACTTTTGCCCTCGGAAATCACCTGCACAAAATGATCGGTGAGTACAAAGGGCACTCTTTCTCTCTGAACACCAAACTTGCTCTTGAAGTTCCCAAGGATGTGGCCGAAGTCGATGTGGAACATCTGCAAAGGAAACGAATTGTAGAGAGATTTAATCAGCATCCAGCTATTGATTAATCTGTATAGTTCATTAAAAACTTGGCTATATCGCTCAATCGATTAATCGCTATGGGTTCAAACTAACCTCACGGCTCGCCAACCAACACGTCACCACGCCTCTCAATTTCCCATATTTGAATTAAAACCACAGGCAATCCAGGCGTTGTATACAATTTATGTCCCATTGTACTGTCCGCAATAGACCTTTTAAGCTTTGACGGTTTCTTGCCCCATTTCAGACCATGTGGTGATACTCTTGAGAATTGTCGCTTTCAAATGTTGGAATAGTCGAGTGCATATCAACACATGTTATTATTAAATAGATGGATTGTTATTATTAAATAGATGGATAAAAGAACGCCGGATTCTCTAGAGAATATCACGTGGCCTGTAATGAGAAAACATACCGCCTAAGCTAAGAAAATGGTCGGTCCTTTACAAGACAATGTATGACAATGCTTCGAAAATTCCATGATAGTAGCTAAAATTCTGTTTGCTCGTGTCATTTTGACGTCTCGTCTTCCTGGAGCCGGTTTTCAGGTCATTTAATTTAATTACGGGAGTTGTACTTTCTGGAAATCGCTTTAAACCGCCTCCAGGAAAACAGAGACATCAAAACAAAGCAAGACAAACGTGAAGTTAGCCACTTTCATTTAAATTACTTGCTACAAGAAGCACTTAGAACAGTTTTCAAAGCATTTTCAAACGTTGTTGCAAACAGCTGTAATGGTAACGCAATCAACAACAGCTAAATGTCACGTAGATCGTGTACAACGCCAACATAACCTTTTCCCGCGCTCAGTTTCAATTGTGCTGAACTTCTAAAACGGGACGTCATTGCGTGTTAAAGTTTACCTTTCGTCATGAACATAGTCGCAACCCTACCTGCCCTGTTTTCTTCACCATAATGTTGTCATTGTGCCTGTCACCCACCCCCAGAACATAAGTAGCCACACAGTAACCGGCACAGGAGAGCGTGAAACGACGCACGGCCTCAGATAGACTAGACGAAAAAAAAAAAAACGAATAATAGCAATCCGATCAAGCTTGTACAGACAACTTTAGAATATAGCTGCTATATACCCGCTATTGAAGCTGAGAGTCCATTGTTGTAACGTTGAAATTCCTTGGCTTATCAAATATTCAACAAATAGAAGTGATCCTATGTTTCTTGGAAGATAGTGCACCTGAGAGGCCTACAAAACTGCTGAACGCACTTCCGTTTCGCTTGTGCATCCCCTAGCACTGATCAAGTCCCAATAGATGACCTCAATATTTTCGTGTCAAAAGTTGCTGAGTTGGAGAAAATCACGTGCAGTCTGGCAAAAGTGTCAACAATTCTCGAGCAATAAAATCTCTATTTTTCGTAGCGTATAAGGAATCTTTGTGTACAATAGTTTTCTCATTGGCATAAGTGATTCAGTTTCCAATCAAGCTACAAAAATATCAGTCCCTGAACATTGAAAGAGCGTAGCGCGATGTACTATCCAGCGGAATTCGAGGCCTATGTATTAAAGAATTACTTTTTGTATGACGAGGGTTTAAGCGACTCTAGGAAATTTTGCAGTTTTGTAAAGCCAATTTCTGCTTGACTATTACACGCTAAGAGCCAAAAATTTAACTTATGACTACGTTTCGTTGAGGTCTAGAAATTAAACTAATCACAGGATTCCCAAGATTCAGTAGATCCTAGTTTTGAGGGCTTCTAGTTTCTGACTCTAAGCTCTGCAATACCTTTCATCAGTGGAGTGGAATTCCTTCAGCCAATCTAAAATACAGTTATAATTAAAGGCGGCAACTCCCTTGTTTCTCTGTAGCTTTGCTATAGTCATAGAATCATGGACGACCTCGATCAATCCAACAGAGCTGCCTGTTGACAAACAGCCATACGGGGTCATTCTACAAAAGAAACGAGAAAGAGTCATTTATTTTATAGTCACCTCTAAAAATATCTAGTGAATTCCATTTTTTGTTTTGCTTTTTAACATGACAGACTTTACCCGAGTCAAAGGGAACCATGCAGTTGCTCAACTCAAATACGTTTTCTGATTGGAGGAGAATGTGTCACGTGTCGTGGATCAAAACTCACCAACTCCCTAGGGCAAATAAAACTCACTGACTCCTTTGGGAAACAACAACACGTGCTCCTCGAAACCACGGCAAATTTGTGAACCAGCCGGCTTCAAGCAAACGATTTCTTCGCAGTTGTTTCTATTTTTGACGAAAATAAGCAAGGCTGATTAGACAGTAGGCTCGATTACCAGCCGCTGTTCGGGAAATGAGCCCGCGCTCCTCCCCTGAACACACCACGAGAGAGCGGCGGAAATCGAGCCTAATTAGACAGTATGGAAAATATAATCCCACACTGTTTAATCAGTCTTGCTTATTTTCGTCTATTATTTTAAAACTTATAGCTGACTAGATCTCAGCTACGCCTAGAGGATCTGGTACTTCTATTTTGTCACCGTGCTCCTTGCAGAAATTAACGTCTTCTATTTTTGAGTTTGGAGGTATAACAAAACACTTAATGACTGGTCCCGTGGGAAACAGTGAGTATTGTTTACCTACGACCTCAACATTGAGGGTCTCGGGGAAACAAAACTCACTATTTCCCTTGGGGTCGGTCATTAAGTGTTAATTATCATACCCGTTTGGCTGGATTTTTGCCGAGACGGTGCTATCTAGAAATGAGCCCACAGAAACGTTCTGTGCTCATTAGTCGATACCAAAATACTACATTTATTGTGCATTTATTTAACAAAATTAATAAAGAAGCCTAAGCCGTGTATTGCACTGTGGTAAAACATGACAGGCAATTGAGAACACGAGGAAAATGTGTGATATAAATTTTGAAGATATCGAATGATGTCAGTACACGGGAGTCACGAATAGAATCTTCGCTCGAACACAAAAGTTGCCAAGATGGAGATATCAGGTGAATTATTGAAGTGAGGGCAAAGTTGCAATTACCACGACACATTGACCGACTATCACATAAACACTCAGAGTCCGTTTCTTCATGAAAATCCAAGATTGCATTCTTAAATCCGAAAGAACCAGAGAACAGATTTTGCGTTGCTTTACTAACAGATCAATCTCAGATCTCCCGGATCATGGTGCGTCAAAGGAACCGAAGAATCTACTCTGGAAGTGAATTTAAGAATCCAATCTTGGATTTTCTTAAAGAAATGCATCCATAATCTGACTGGCTACACAAAAGCGGTGTAACTGCAGGGTTGGTTTATCGACTAACTATGGTTTATCGACTAACTATGGTTTATCTTAAGACTCCAAGTTCACCTTCTCATGAAGTTTTTCTGAAATACAAATATAAGTTTATGCTTCTCTTTGATAGAGCAGCCAGTGAGTTATGCTAATTTGCCGTCGATTTCTATGGACTTTGGGACACTATAATATTGCTATATACATCTCTTGCTCTGTCCACAGTAACAGTCCCACAAGTCCCCAGATTCTCCAATGGTTTCCAAAGAGGCAAACCTCTTTTCGCGAAGCACCTGCAAGAAGTCTTGATAGCTAGGCAATTCTGCATTCAGAAGGGATCTAAGGAAATTTATAATTTGGATATTATCGCCACTAAAAAATCATGTGCCACAAAACTTACCCTAAGTCCAGGCCTTCATTTTGCCAGATCCTGTCCATGATTCTAAACATTTGTAACGTTAGCATGTCCTGACGAAGATCTGGAAAGCACAAACAGACAATTTATTTCAGATCGCCAAGTGAATTAATTACAGTAATTTGCGAAGTCAATTGGGCTCTTCTTCCATTCTTCGCTGAAGGGTACTACGGGAAGATATTTTACTCAATATTGTGGGCGAGCACACCGTAGAGAGGCCCAGGAGAGAGGGGCAAACATGGCTACATGATTTGAGCCCCAAAGAAAAGTAGACTAATTATTGGAGAGACACTGAAGTCTCCTTCGCCTGGGTCGTCACGAAGAGGGAGTGCTGCGTGACAAGCATGGCTATGAACAAGATTGCATGACACCTCTCCAATAACGTTACAATCGGTCTATCAAATGATATCCCACACTCACCATCGCCATTCTTGAAGATAACGCGTACAAGGTCACCCAAATCATCCCAGTTTTTAAATACTAAAAACAGTGGCCGCATTTTGGAATTCATGAACTTGCAATCTTCAACACTGACAACGAAAAAAAGGTAGAGTATATAAAGACAATATAAAGAAAGACAAACTTGACATGACGTCCAATTCTAGCACGATATGGCATTTCAATGTGCGTAGAGAGCTACAATCCCCACAAAAAGTCACTGAGACACCTAACTCATATCGTTAACAGAAACATTAACTGTTTTGCAAATTGCGCCCTGGTTTTGAAACAAACACATGCAGAGCAAATACTCCCATGTAATAAGCCATTCCCGAGTCACTTGCAAAACCTTTCATATGGAAATTAGTTTGATTTGGTTTGTAATCATTCCGGCCAATCACAAAGAACAAAGACCAATCGGTGAACCGATCAGAACTCGTGACAAATACATGCGGCAGAAGCGAAGAGCGGGAAAATGGGCACGAGCAAGTCACGGTTGGTTTTATTCCTGATATGATGACAAAGTGGCGCGAATTTTTTAAGCCAATTACAAGACGTATCAATACAAACGCGAATAAATAAACAATAAACTCCATTTGGCGCGAGATTACGCTAGCACGCACATTATCTGTTCCGAGAAGCGAACAGTTTTCTGCGAGCGTAGCTCGAGAAATCTGTGAGCTTTAAAGAACAAATAATGTCCAAGGAAAAATATCTACGCATATTTTCGCGCCAAACGGAGAGCTTTAAATATTTTACGGAACACGCACAGTTTTAAAAATTGCGGAATATACTTCCAATATTCCCCAGCTTCAGCGGGGTATGTTCAAGCACGTGACGCGATTAGACCAATCGCGTGCAAGCGAAAACATTTGATGGATTAAAGCCGCTCTTGATACTCGATCGAAAACGGCCGACCCAATGAAAAGCTATTACAGCAGCCATTTTGAAGCAGAATACATCAAAAATCATGCACTTAATAAGACTGTCATCTCGTACTTTAACTCTCGCAGTTCGTAGCTTGGATCAAGAGGAGAGCTGATTTTAGACAGTGCCAACTGGTAAGTCTTCTGTCGTAGAAGTCCTTTCATAGTTCTTAAATTCTTCTCCCTTTTGTCCTGAAAACGAAGACGAAGAAAACCAAATTGAAAACCACACAAAATGTCAAAAAAAAAAAAAATACAAAGACATCAACATGCTAAACAGCCTTGAGAAAATTGAAAGTCTGACCTAAGTCCCAAGTGCCCAATACCACTGGATGAGCTTGCCCCAGTCCTCGAAGCATGAAGAGAATGGAAGCGTTGCTACCCTCCAACAATGCAACTGTTTCCCGCCAAACGTCTCTTAGCTGGCAACATTGCAAACTTTGTGATGTCAGAGGGTTTGATGTACATTGTTACCCGCGAATGTTGACCTACGACCCCTGTTAAACATGAATTCTTTGATTGCTTTTGTTGTGCTATACACATGTGGCAAATCACCTAATGGCTGGTCCCTCGGGAGAAGACATTTAAGATTCTCGGGAAACAAAATAGAAGAGATCTATCGTAATACACTTTAAGGTTAGCCTTCTTTTTCACGCTAAAATTATTACTAACAACACCAGAAACATCGACAATACCTTTTCCATTAGCTGCAGTAACTCGGTAACAGCCTTCATCTTGCTAAGAGCGTGGGCCTGAAAAAAATAAAATGTTCATATATTCACTTGTATTTTTAACCATCTATTGATTGAGCGGTCCAGGTGCGAGCCCTGGCCGAAGACATTGTGTTGTGTTCTTGAACAGGTCACTGTACTCTCACAGTGCCTCTGCTGCTCTTACAAAGCCTCTCTGTAGCTCAGTAACAGAGTGCCAACCAGTGTACTATTGATATTAAATGGCTTAAATTTTTTTCAGGCCGTTGAATGCGTCATTGGATTCATTCACCGTTTCATAAACGTAATCTCGTGATAACGAATTTTATGATCGTGTGATGAGTGAACAACAACAACAGCAACAGTGCGTGAAAGGCCTGGAAAAAAGTCATTTCAACAGACGTCCAGGGATCATTAATATGGAAGGCCAAGGTTCAACTAGTATCAAGATTCAGCCTGTAATTCATTCCCGTGATGGGAGTGTTCACACAAAACCCATACTAACCTGGCGCTGCAGGCTTTTCATGTGAGATGGCGCACCACGACAATAAGCCTCTAACATCAAACCAAACCTCGCTGATACTTCTGGGTTGTCCATTTCAGCTCTGATGACACAAAATAATAAACAAACAAATAATTAACTGGGGTCACAGTAAATAAATAAACAAACTATTAACACTTCCAATTGGCATGGCACGGTACGGTGGAGGATTTGATTTGAGAACAGTGACCATACTGTTACCTCTCTGTAAAATTTGGTTTTCTGATCGGCAAGATAACTGATAGATAGTTCATCACTTTATGAGAGACTTTACTTACAGTCGGTTGTAAACAAGAAATTTGTGACCTTTCACAAGCACCCGTGAAGGCAAGAGGGCCTACGAATTATCCTGATACTAACAATAGTTTTTTTTATACCTGAGGAACCAAAACAACTGATGGCCAAAGTGCTGATTCTTAAGAGCTCTTCTCAGTAAAAACTCTGCCAAGTCATTATCTAGGTATGATTCATACTTTAGAACCTGCAGACATGACAAGAAAAATTTTTAAAAAGCTCGTAATCAGACAAACTACTCAGTCACTCGTACATAAAACATTGTTAGAAGAAAGTATATTGATAATCATATGATAAGACAAATCACCGATGGCAATTGACAAAAGGATCAAATGAATTCTCAGTAAGTATAACAAGTTTAAGGTTTACCTGGACCAGCTGAAGAAGGTACTGTGAAATATCCCTGTCGCTGCAAAACAAAGTTGAGGTAAAAAGGTATTGGACTCGCAAAGATTTCAGCATAGGCCGGTGGAAGTCAAAAGTTAATTTGAGAAATATAGCAGTCTTACAGTCAAACTAAGTGAAGCGTACCCCTCAAGATTGCATTAATGAACTCATTATTTGAAACTTGAACCTGCTAGTCGTTTCAAGAATGGAATAATCAATTGATTATTCGAATATTGACTCGCTCGTTCGATCCAAGAATACGGCTAACGGATTCCGTTTTCGGAAAAATCAATTTACTGTTGCGACTAGTAGGTTTGAAACCTACTAGTCTTTTCTAGAATGCAATAGTGAATTGATTTTTCGAAAACGGAACCCGTTCTAAGCCGTATTCTTGGATCGAACGAGCGAGTTCAATATTCGAATAATCAATTCATTACTGCATTACTGAAACGACTAGCGGGTTCAAGTTTCAAATAATCAGTTTAATGCAATTTTGAGGGGTATGCTTCACTTACATGTAGTTTGACTGTAACCCATAGAACATAATTCTCAGGTCTTACGCTAACCACATTAACAGGAGTATTACTCTTCCTCTCTAGGTGGGGTGCTTGTCCATCACAAACGTACAGGGCTACCCCCAACATTATTTGGATTTCCACCCGTCTCCTTTAAACCCTACAGAAAGTGGGGAGAGGTACTGTGGGAATGAAACGTTTTGCCCAAGAATACAATACGGAGCACAAACATGGACTACTCGATCCAAAGTCCAGTGCATTGATCATTATAATAAGGCCACTGCAATTCCTTCATCATACTCCAGGTACATGCAATACCTGTATATCTCAATCAACGATTGCTATGTCACCACAGGACAGTTAAGTTACCCAACGTGATTCAACAAAAATATGCACCTCATTTTTTCAATGCACTGCACAGCAAACTTTCTCACTTCCTGGTCAGCGTAAGTGAAATCCAACAGTTCTAAAGCTTGCTCTGGCTCCAGCCTGGGCCAAGATTGAAGCAGAATTTGCATCTGAAAGCATAATAATTTAATACATGTTAGTTACATTTAATTATTCTGTTCAGAGAAGAAAAGATATATTTGAGGGCAGTTTCACTTACCGGTAATCTAAAAAAGCACAATTCTCATGTGCATCATCAGTTTCAATAAAACATCAGCAACATGAGGAAAAATATTTCCAGAAACATTCATAGGCTAGCACATGCATGCTTCCCCAGTGCTTCCCAGTTTTGCCATATAGGGGATCGAGCACATTTTTAATAGCGAGAATCCAAGCATGCGAGCAGTAGCAAAAATTTTGCGAGCATGAGCAAACGAGCACTCATCCAATTTTGTGAGCAATGTGAGCCAAGGCCAAATTTTGAGAGCACTTTTAAATTGAATTGGGACCATTCTACACTTACAGGACTAGGATACATGTACTTTCATAATTTCTGTTGTGTCCTTACTGTTTTTCGCCTCTCTTCATGTAGGGAAATACAAGTACGGTACATGTAGATGAAACACAAACACTCACTAAGTCAAGTTCAATTTGATACATCTAGTTTTTTCTGATACTGGATTTATAAAAACGTTACCAGTGCTTAATTCCCAAGTTTTTTTACATTAATTTTTATACATGTATAATTTTCAACATACATGTACCTGACCCATTATTTTATGTTGAGAAAGGAAATAGCTTGTATCAGCTCTTAGTTGGGTTTAAGATTATAAACATTGCGATAAATACGTCCGAAGTAGAAGTGTCACACATGACAAAACCTTGGTCATAAATGATTATTTTCTTGACTAAACCTAGCTAGATGTTTATTTGATTCTAGCATTTACATGTATTCAGTGCCCATCACTCAATGTGCAGTGTGACTTGATAAATGCAAAGCTACATGTATTCTCTGATATTTAGTACATTATTTTAAACAATCCTGGAAGCATACTTGAATTAGTGCAATCCATTTCAAACTCAACTCGTAAATAACAACTCCCTTACAAAAATAACCCTATTTTATTTCTATTTTAAGGCTATTTTAATGCTATCACATCTATTTTTTTCCTATTTTATCCTTGCAAATCTCTATTTTATTCCTAGTTTACCAGATGAAGAAAATAGGGCTTCTATTTTATTTGTGTTTTACATTTATTTTAAACCTATTTTTAAGCAAGATAGAACGAAGTGGGGTATTTTATTTGTATTTTCCGAAAAAATCCTGCAAAATAGACTGTTTTATCCCTATTTTTTCTTTGGGTGGCAAAGGCGATGACTTTCTCCTTTGCAAAATAGACATAAAATAGGCTATGAAATCTTATTTTATTTGAGTCAACTTTGACTAATGACAAAATAGCTTTAAAATACATTATTTTATTCCTGTTTGTGGATGTTGGTTTGACCCCTGTCTTTTTCATTGCAATAATATGCCTAAAGTAGTCTATTTTAATCCTATTTTATCCTAGGCACCCAAACCATAGTTAGAAATGGCAAAGTACATGTGTATTTGTGATAAAATATCACCATATTTTATTTTGTATTATTCATCAATTCAAGATTCGCTAAATTGTTACGGTGCAAATCATGATTTTCAGGCTGTAAGAACTTCAACAATGAATCTATAGGTTCTACAAATTATTCCATCACAATCAAACAACAGTACATGCCGGGGTTTAATTATGGAAATCTGGCATTTGAGAAGCTTGAATCAAGTATTAATGTTGACATTCAGTTTTCCTTTAGAAACGTGCATTACAAAACGGTTAATGTACCTTTAGGAACACACAGGTTGGATGAGAAAGAGATGACAATCACTTGCCACATGAGACTTCTTCATAAACAGCACCATGCATTCCCTGCTTCTTAAAAGTATATAGTTTTAACTCTGTAAGACTAATTTCTTGGGATAGTTATACTATTCTTCAAATGATGTCTGAACACTTTCCAGCCTGTGTCAGGCCTTTAAATTCAGTAAAAAGTCAAGTTTTCGGTGCACCGCATGAACCACCATCTTGGATTCTAATGTTGATAAGACCCTGGGGACGAGTTTGCCATAACCCATGATGCAATGTTCTGAGAAAGGCGCTCGTTTCAACGGTCACTGAACGAAGTTTGAAAGGACGGTTTGAAGACTTTGAAGATGTTTGAAAGCCCAAAAATCTGGATCTGTTGACTCTTCAAGAGATTGTAAGTATAAAGTATCATAAGGCTTCTGGATTGAGAGTTAAGATGGTGTTTTTGATGATCTGTACACCAATATATTTACAAGTATCACTAAACTCGATCTTGGCCGTTTTGGATCTACCTTTGTCTCTTTTGGGTCTTTCTTCTTGTCTATTTCAGCTTCTCTACATTGCAATCGTAACTTAAACCTAAAACAGTTTAAAGCATGCCATAGTGGTCGATCTGAACGCGTTTTTCTTTTATGATCAGTTGCCATCAGGGTTTAAAGAGGACACAAACTTATGATATGATTTTAATCACATGTTGTTGTGTGCCTATCTCTTCTACAGCTATTGAAGCAGAAAAGCTTGAAGTAGACGAAACTACATGGTGAAAAAGCTAAGTGAAAAGCAATTCACAAACATGAGCGATGACACTTTCACTATATATTGCAATTATAATCTGTTGGACTTGGAAAATGCAGTGTAGTAGTCTTGACTTGAGTGCTTCTAAACTCTGAATTCTGAACAAAGATGTCAGTATAAGCTTCAAACTGTATGACACAAAGAAACCCTTGGATTTTAGCAAATAAAATAAATCATGAACAGAAACAAGATGTTTCAGCTGGTCTTTAATCTAGTGTGGGCTCTTCCCGTGGATACTGGGCAAAAAGTCTTGGTGATTTTCATCAAGACTGTAAATTATATGGAAGGTTCATGTTGGTGATCGAGTCATAATTTGTATTTTGGTACTTATGTTGTTTAAATTGCCATTTGCTTCTTGCTTCTGTGAACAGTCACATTTAATGTCGCTACTTTTTATAATGCTGGGCCTTTGACCTGGCTTTATATTTATTTCACATGGCACATTTGCAATTTCATAAATCTCATTGTTCAATGGCTTTAGAAATGAGGCTCTCATGTGTCCTATTTTATAGCTATTTTCAACCCTGTTATAAGGCTATCGTAAGGCTATTTTAACCCTGTTTTATGTCTATTTTAAAGCTATTTTAAGCCTGTTTTATGTCTAGTTTAAATCTATTTTAACCCTGTTTTATGTCTATTTTAAAGCTATTTTAGGCCTGTTTCATGTTTATTTTAAAGCTATTTTAACCCTGTTTTATGACTATTTTAAAGCTATTTTAAGCCTGTTTTCCAAGGTAATTTCCTCTTCATCCCAATTTTATCCCGGTTTTATTACTATTTTAAGGCTATTTTCAGCCTATTTTATTTTCAACTTGTTTCATTCACGCTATTTTAATACTATTTTCTCATCAATTTTATGCCTATTTTAAAGCTATTTTTAAGCTAATTTACGCAAGTTTTGGTCAATGCTCTGGACTATTTTTTGGCTATTTTTTGTTTCAAAATAATAGGTTTAAAATAGGTAAAAAATTGCTTTAAAATAGTCCGGTAAAATAGTGAAAAAATACAAAAGTGATAGGAATAAAATAGCATATAAAATAGGAATAAAATAGATATAAAATAGGCAATATTTTCGTAAGGGCTTTGACATTGGCAATAACAACCTCAGCCTTGAGAATGATGCTTGATGCATCAAACATTCATTAACACTATTTCAAATATTTCTTCTCAATGTGTTATTTGTGGTATTTAATTATAGTGCTCATTGGTACGGTAGAAATTAGAAAAAGCTTCTGTTCATTACCAAAGCAACATCTTCCTTTCTGTTCCATTTTACACAGCACAACAATTTTGCTAGAGCATGTGGGAAATGTTCTCGACAGTCAATTCTGCAAGAACAGTCATACGATAGTTATTCTATGAGCACACAACAACAGCAGTATGAGTTAGACCAAACAATAATTACAGACTGTAATAAAATGTTTTATTATCCAACTGCACTTCGCAGAGTACAAATAACGCTTAAGACGAGTACAAATATCATGCGGTATTTGTACTCCAGAGGACCGGTTAGACACCGTCAGGTTTCCTGCCATTGACCAATGGGTTAGCTGGATTTCCCGCGCCAATTCTGTTCCGCTTCGCATACTTCTATCATGCATTCCCTGTAAATAAACATCCACGAAATTCGCTCGCACGAACATACCAATTTGGCGTGTTGGATAATAAATCTTTTATTAGACATTTTGTTGTGTAGTATTGATGAGAACTTTTACTCGTTGTTTGTATTTTGACTCGCCCTACGGGCTTGCCTAAGGGACTGGTCAAAAAGTACAGGGGGGGGGTGGGCCGGAGCATTTCGAAATGTGGTGGTTAGAAAACAGATGACCCACCCCTTCCATTTGGCACAAAACTGAGTGACCCACCCCTAAATAGAGGCTGAAAATCACATGACCCACCCCCTCCCCCTCTCCCCCCAATAAGACATGACATATTTGGCTGCGTAATCCGAAAAAAAAAAACACATTTTGTGGATGAAATTGTAATGTTCTTCACGTTTTAGATTTATTTCCTAACAACAATGCAAAATTATGCAAAAATTATATTGTTTTCAACTTTAAGTCATGACTGTAAACTCTAAGAAAACTTGACCTTTTACTTTTCACACTAGGCCTCAAGGCACGTAGAACAGTGTTCCATGTAGAAAACGGCTGTAGTGAGTCCTGGGAGTAATATAGCCAGACAGCTCCCAGATCCTTGTGCATGTGTCCCGTATCCTTGGGAAAAAATAGCATGTAGACCCAACATCATATCAACTCTTCGGTTTTCGTCCATCGTATCTTGATTAAAAATACATCACCACTGTTTGTGTTATAGTTTTAATCATGTAGACACAAGTTGGCCATTTGGTGTTCTTGTATACCACAATGTCAACCGAGTGCAGTATTTTGATTATTTCTGTCCTGGGACTACTTGCTCAATCCGTTAGCTTTTGTACAGATTTTACAATACATAAGTTACCATCTCTTATTTGTACACCAGCCAAGTGTACTTTTTCAAATCCAGCTTGAAACGTTTTTGTCCTTTGTAACTGAAAAGATTTTATTTTATAATGCAATTAAAGGAAGTGACACACTCCAACACCAACCCACAGTCTGTCAAGTTCTTTACGCATAGCCAACAGCTCCCACATGTGTTGTGTGGAGTTGGGGCTTTAATAAAGGGGTGCTTTGCTGTCTATGGCTGCCAGTACCCGAGTGATATGGCTGTGCGCATGCCAGATCGTGGGTTGGTGTTTGAGTGTGTTACTTGCTTTTATTTGTGCAAAAAGAGTTACCTTTGTTGTAGATTGTGTCAAATGTGTGCCAATTCCCATAAAAAAAAACAGGATGACCCACCCCTGTGGGTAGCTGAAAATTGCATGACCCACCCCTTACCAAGGGTTCAAAAACTGATGACTAATTGGAAATGAACCTAAATTTAATAAGATAACTCAGCTGGACACTGGGGATACTGTAAATACTGACCCCATCGAAATCAGTAATATACTCAACACACATTTCTCCACAATAGGACCTTCCTTAGCCTCTGAAATTAAAGATACATCCAGTAATTTTACTGATTTTATTATCCCTGCAGAACACATTTTTAATTTGGCAAAAGTATCATGCCAGGAGGTCTTAAATTTAATTCAGAAAATACCGAATAATAAAGCCAGTGGTCTCGATAACATCTCAGCGCGTCTCCTGAAAGAAGCGTCTCCTATAGTTACTCGCAGTCTAACTTTCATAATAAACCAGTCAATTACCACTGGAATATTTCCAAATGCTTGGAAACGAGCTAAAGTTACGCCAATATTTAAAGAAGACCTCAGGACTGATCCTAACAACTACAGACCTATCTCAGTTCTGCCTGTAGTAAGTAAATTAATTGAAAGAGTTGTTTTTAATCAATTATATGAATATTTAAATATATGAATATTTAACTTGTTAACTGAATCACAATCTGGCTTCAGACCTATGTTTTCCACTGAAACAGCTTTACTTGAGGCTACGAATGAATGGCTATGGAATATTGACAACAGTCTTTTAAATGGTGTGATATTCCTGGATTTGAAAAAAGCTTTTGATACCATGGATCATACTATCCTTTTGGGAAAGCTTAAACTCTATGGGGTCAGTTCTCAATCTCTTAACTGGTTCCAGTCCTATCTATCTGATCGAAAGCAACAAACGTTTATTGATGGAGCTCAATCTGATTTCTGTAATATAACATGTGGTATTCCACAGGGGTCTATTTTAGGCCCTCTCTTATTCACTATTTATATTAATGATCTCCCTTCATGTAATTTGTTTTCAAAACCCAGAATGTATGCAGATGATACTACCCTTACCACGTCTGCAGAAGACCCATGTGTCCTTGAACATAAAATGAATTATGATATGAATTTAATCCAGTCATGGCTGTCAGCAAACAAATTAACTTTAAATGTTAAGAAGACTAAATACATGCTTATAGGGAGCCAATTTAAGTTATCCCAAATAAATAGTGACTTCACAGTCAAAGTCAATAATACACCCATAGAAAGAGTAATTAAACATAAATCCCTTGGAGTTCAAATTGATGAATCTTTGAACTGGCGCCCACACATTGATACCATTTCAAAGAAAATATCCGCTGGTATTGCTATTTTAAGGCGTGTAAGTCATTTTATACCATTTGATATTAGAGTGAATATGTACAATGCACTGGTAATGCCATATTTTAATTACTGTAGTGCCGTATGGGGTAACATCAATAAGGGACTAGCAGACAAACTTCAAAAGCTGCAGAATAGGGCTGCTAGAATTCTCACCTATTCTAACTATGATGTTCGCTCAAGTGTTTTGTTGGATGAGCTTGGCTGGGAAAGGCTAGAATATGTAAGACTTAAACAGTTGGCTGTGACAATGTATAAAATCCATAATAATCTTTCCCCAGCGTATCTGAGGCGGATCTTTACCAACACCTCAAATGTACATTCACACAATCTCAGAAATTCTGAGATGAATTATTATGTCCCCAGACCCAGAACTGAGTCTGCAAAAGGGAGCCTACACTACAGAGGATCTGTTCTGTGGAACAAGATTCCCTCAGAGATTAGAAAACTGTCTAGTTTAAATGTTTTTAAAACTTCATTTGATGGGAAAGATTTTTTCTAATACACCTTGACTCATTTTAAGTCTTATCATTCATAATGTAAGTTTTTGTATTTTTAACATTATAGTTCCTTAGAGTATTTTAGTATAGTTTTAAACACGATTCGTAGGAAGACCATGTAAAGTGATATGATCTCGTGGATAAATAAAGATTGATGATGATGATGA
>JAHPZR010054408.1:0-19165 GCA_019787425.1 Platygyra sinensis | reverse complement strand
ACAGTTGAGAGTGCTTATCAAAAGTGTATACTTAGTACAATAAATTAACGACAACGTATGTACGGTCTTAATACGCCAGAGGATAATTCTCTAAATGATCTGTTGTGCTGTTAATACTTAAATGAAGAGGTTAACTTTAGTCTTCATTTACTCGTAAAAAGTAATTTTTATTTCTAGATTCTGTGGAAAAATATTAATTTTCCGAGAAAATGCCGCTAACATGCTCGAATAATCCTGAATGCTTTTGCCTCACTAAAATGCTAAGGGCGCGGCCTAGATTTTGAGCACGCTTATGTATACTGAATTTGATTGCGCGGCTCTGTTACCTATGTTATACTAGACATGCGAAATGCAATGCTGAGGAATCACCATAATAAATTTGAAAATTCACCAATGAAACCTTGTTTTCGTGAATTTGTGAAAAAATGACAATGTTTGTTGGGTTTGTTAATGGTTATTTGGGTGAATACATGACTGAAAAAAATGCATACTGACAGTCACTTTTGCACATAATTTATTTGGGACTATTTATCAGAAAGGAAAATATTCATAAACTGGCGCCTATATTATACGTGTTTGTTAACCGTGTGGGAACCAAATCATTTGCAAGATGTCACCACGTGGGATGCTCAAGCGCTTTTCCTTCAGACACGTGCCGCTCATACAACAGACTGAAAATTCTAACTGGGATATTACTGAGGAAAAAGAAACAATAAACTCTGAATTGGGAAAGAGCCCAGTGAAACGAAACACGTAAAAAACTTTCACGTTTTCAAGCAGACCTGAAGTGTTTCTCATCAGTTCACCCTTGATCGAAAAGAACCCAGTTACAACTATTCTTGGAAAGAACACATACATAACAGCTACGCAAAATTTCTACAACAAGAAAGGCCATGTGAAAATGAAATATATACTGCACGTTCGGCAGTAGTCGGAGGCTGGGAGGAGCCGCCGAAAATTTGATTGGCGGTGGCAAAAAAGGCATTTTTCGGTTAGCTTTAAATTTTAGAGTCCTCATGTTACTGAAAGGTGCAGTAACTCGCCGTTTGCTGACTTTGTTGGAGTCACATATGAACAGGAAACGTCTGTCAATCATTTGCTCGATGTTATCACGTGGGATACTAAAAAATTTTCCATGCTGCAGACAACTGCTTTAAATGCAAATAAAACTCGAACTGGAATATTATTGAGTGAAAGAGAAAAAATACTGGAAAGAAAACGCCAGGAGGAAAGTAAAATACATCACTATTTACCTAGAGAACCAGAAGAACAGAGCATACACACATAGAACACAAAAGCCATAGAATGTAGAGAGGTTCCAGTCTGAACTTGCGTTCGCAGTCTTGTAGATAGAGCGGCTTTAACCCCATGTTTAAGTAAATCGGGCTTCTTTAGCGAAGAGGACCATAGTGGCTGCAAGTCCCAAGATATTGCAATTAGAGCTTTGAAGGGAAGTGTTCTCTGCCAAATATGGTTTGAATGGACCTATTAAGCGAATTTAGTCAACTGGTGAGGTTCCTCAAAGACAAAGTTCGCATTTAGCAACCATAATTTCTCGCGCCTTGCAGCCGCAAGATGGCAGGATTCCATGTCCCTTAGACAGAAATCTTGAAATTTTTTTAACTTCCCACATTGATTTTTGTTCGTTTTTGGGCAAAGTGTAGATAATGTAAATAAAATCGGTTTCTGAAAAGAAAAGTAGGGGTCACTGAACGTCTAAGATCGTTAAATCCAATCAAAGCTAAGGGAATGGCCGTCTGCTTTATCATTGTTCATTTTAGTACTTATCGCGCGCGCTCGATGCATGACGTGGCACGAGAATTTGCGTGCGTGGTAAATGGATGCGCAGAAACAATTGGCACGAACGTCCTTAAATTAAACAAAATCATCAAGCCAATAAATATAGTAGTTTATTATCTCTGAAAAGGCAGCAAGAGAACGTTTCTAAAAAGATAGAAGAGTAAAATAAATGATGTGTTACGCTGACAATTCTGGTGACAGTAGCTTTATTGGGAACACAGATGTACTGAAATTATATGATACTCTGCAAAATTGAGTTTTAGGTGAATACTCGGTGATATGTTAGTGTTTCATCAGATGCTACCGTCAAAGGTGGAGGTTTTTGTTGGCTTAAAATGACGCCTAATTACTGCGACTTTCAATAACATGCGGACTCTTACCGACAAATTCGTTTTTCGCTACGGTCAATAAAATGTTAATTCATTGTCCAAAGGAAAAAGTCTAAGTATGACCTCCGTCAACAACATCGTGTTAGCGTACAACGTTTCGAAACTTTTTACATGAAAAACACTATTTCTCACAGAGGATCCATTGCTTGAAATCTTTTAGAACCATCTACTGTCAGCGCCAAGGAACTATCTATTTCATAGATAGCTGCCTAATTTTCTTAGCCGTTATGGTTATCATGATATACAGCTAATACCATATTTACAAGTTTCAATCTATGTATTATTTTTATCTGTGTTTTTTTTGGTATAAATAAATGTTGTTTTCTTATTCCAAAAGGGCAAAAAGGTCTCACGCCCTAGGAAAAACGGGCATAGGCGTACGGGCACCCTCGGACTTGGGGGGGGCGGTGACCTTATTGCCCGAAAAATTACAAAATGCCAAGACAAACGCTAGTGAAAGTAACCTACAAGCCAGGCCTTGAGTACCTTTTAGAATGCTTTCTCCCGAGTACTTTTGCCCGAATCATCAGCGATTTGCCCGAAAAATCTTAAATTTTCTGCGACTGGGGAGGCTGCGGCCCCCCCCCCCCCCCCCCGCCCCCCCCGGCTCGTACGCCTATGAAAACGGGCCGTCCCCAAATTGACGGTGATTTCGTCTTTTATTTTCTATTCATATCTTCTATTGTACCTATTTCACCTTTTATTGGCCACATTCAATTTTAATAACTTTTTATTTTACCCCGGTACTTTTTTTATTTCTTTTATTTATTACGCGGCCGATAAGCTATATTAGCTTTTGAAAGGCGCAGCAACTCGCTGAGTTTGTTGACTGTGTCGGAGCCACATACGAGCAGGAAACTTTTGTCAACCATTTGCCTGATGTTATCACGTGGGATACTCAAAAAATTTTCATGCTGCAGACACCTGCTTTAAATGCAAGATAAAACTCAAACGGAGATATTATATATTATTGGGTGAAAGACAAAAAATGTTGAAAAGAAAAACCCTTGAGGATAGATATAAAACACCTCTCATGTGGCAGCGAACCTGAAAAACCGAGAAAATAGAACATAGGTAGAACCAAGAGAAAATAGAGAGGTTCCAGACTGAACTGGCGTTTGCATTCTTGTAGCTAGAACGGTTTTAACCACATGCTTACAATTAACAATTAAATTAAATCAAATTAAAAGCAATTGAAATGATCGATTTCTTCTTCTAGCTTCTCTGAAAATAAACGAGTTATAAAATGACTATGTTCTTAACCAGCTGTTTGCAAATGAAGACGGACGAGCATTTTCTTTTTTTGTGATGCAAAAAATACCGGTGTGGAAAGTTTTCACGGAACGGTCCAATAAATAATGTTGTATTCTGACAGCAGCTTTATCGGGGCATATATGAACTGACAAACTCTGCTACGTCGAGTTTTAGGTTACTACTCTCAGATATATTAGTGTTTTATCAGATGTTACAAATGAGGTGATGATGCTTTCGTTGTATTAATTTTCTCAGAAAGGAAAACATTTGTAAACTGGCGCCTAATTTACTCGGTGTTTGTTAACCGTGTGGGAGCCACATAAATACATAAAGCTTCTGTCAATCATTTGCCAAAGTGATCGTGTGGGATACTCAAGTGTTTTCCCTTCAGACACCTGCCGCTCATACAACAGAAAACTCTAACTGGGATATTATTGAGGTAAAAGAAAAAAAATAAACTCTACAGATCTCAAGAAAGAGCCCAGTGAGAGGAAACACGTAAAAACTTTCACGTTTTCAAGCAGATCTCACTCACTACTCCGACAGAAGTGTTACCCATTCACCCTTGATAGAAACTTGAAGAACTCAGTGACAGTTATTCTTGAAAGGAACACTCACACCTAACAGTCACACAAACTTGCTGCAAATAATTTAACACCTTTTTGACATTAACAATTATAGGAAGTTCGCAAAATATTCTACTTATTCTACTTGCATCAATTCTATTTGTACACTCTCGAGCTCGATCATTAATGTCAGTAAATTTCATTTTAAAAACATAATGAATTTGATCGAGCACTTTAAGCCGTAAATGCGAAACCGAGTCACTACGTCGACAACTCTGGCAACTAGTAACAGACTCTACTGAGGCATCAGAAGATTTTTAAATAGAGCTTAGTTAATGTTGGGATTCTAACACTAGACATCTTTTGTCACGGGAATATTCCTTCCTTTATCGCCAGTTTTCAAAACCTGCACAGCTGCAAACATTTGAAAAAAAAAAAAACTTCAGTATCTTATCCTCATGTCATTCAGTATAAGAAGTCATATAGTATGCATGCATGGTTTATATTTTGCAAGTCTTAACTTTGTTTGAAAAAAACGGACTTGGATTCTTGAGAAAACGTCATGACTCCGCAGAGTAAACTCAAAACACACTTGCGCGGCAGCCGTTCAGAATACCGGTTGATATTGGAGATCTGGCAAAATTCCGTAAACTGAACTACGACAATTAGCAGGCTCTGCTAGGGCATTGGGATGAGTTTAAGCGACGGTTAAACATCCTGTGTTCTCACTGACTCATCCTCATGCAGAGAGGAAAAATAAGACCCATGACAAAAAAATACATGCTTCAAGCCGAGCTGAAAAACAGCCCAACCACATGTCGCTTCTTCATAGTAATAATAAGAATAAGAATAAGAATAAGAATAAGAATAATAATAATAATGTGATAATATAAGACTTTTACAGCGCCCATGCTAAAGTTCAGATTTAAATGTCACAAGAGATGGTGCTTGCCGTATGGCGTCTGGAAGCTGGTTCCACAGATATGGCGCTATATAACTAAACGATCTGCCTCCGTAACTCTTAAGCTTGAAATGAGAAACTTGTAACAGTTTCTTATCGGAAGAACGCAAAACTCTAGGTGGTTAATATTTTGCTAGGAAATCAGATATGTATTGAGGTGCTAAAGCTTTCAGGGCCTTATAAGTATATAGTAATATTTTGAAGAAATGATATTTCAGGACATTATATCTGCTGCTAGTTTCGTCGCTGTTAAGATATGAAAAGAAAAGCAATTTGTGTCACAGAATGACAAGTCACTCAAAATACACTGCAGGCCCCTGGAGGAGTACTCCCTATAATGGCCAGGAGCCCATTACCCGGAGCTTCCATCTTCCATACAGACCCTCTGAATCAACCCTTTCCCGTATCTTTTTATTTTTAGAATCATCTCCCACTGAGGCTTTCGCGGGTTTCTTTTAAAACAGCCAATCATAAGAGAGCTATGGTCTTCTATTGTTATAAGTCACAGGCATGTCACACGAAAGCTTTTCAATAATGGCGGAAAGCGAGGAAAGTTAATCCAAGGAAAGTTCTGATATTTATGAGCCAACTTCCACAGAAAACAGCAAGTCTTTCCGAACGCCGAATAGCGACAAATACAACACGCAAAACAGTCAACGGACTTGCGCGTAAACAGCTACATTTGAATTTATGTAGTGTCAGAACGACCAAACGGAGGAATAAACCTTACTTGAGAAACAAAAGCTCTATTAGATAGCTGCAAGAAACATAAGAACTGCTCTAGACAAACGTAAAGCTTTCTTGAAGTAAAGCTAAGGCGTCTGAGAAGAAAAACGCACGAGGACAGATATGTCATCCGTGACAGTCAATATACTGTACTTGCGAACAGTTCTAATCAAACAGCCGGCCTCGGCGTCACAATATAGAATACAAATAAGCAACAAGTTCACGGAAAATCTCAAATTTAGTTCCGCGAAGACAAATAAAAGTTTAGAGACTAAAAACATATCTTGCAATCTATAGAATTGAGCCTAAACAATGCTTAAACACATGGCAAATTACGGAGGTTCGAGGCGACATGCCGATAACAGCGGATATCACGCAGACCTATGACCTCTAAAAATCTCAGCTACAACACGGGATAACGGCTCAACTTTACTTAAAATTTCTCCTTATAACTCAGCATTAAGTGTCCCCCATAGACACGAGTGAAGCAAAAAGAAAGGTTAAGCTACCGAGCAGAGAACTGCTAATGTACAAATGTCAAGAACCGCAGGAGTCGTTTACGGCTTCTCAACCCCATTTTACAACAATACCCCAATGTATGTTTGTAGATTAGGCATGCAAACTCCAGTCGCCGTTAACACGGACGTCTAAGCGAACAGAATGGAACGGTCCTGTTTGGTGATCGCAGTTTTGTTTATCCGAAAGTTACAACACAAGCACACGATCAGGAAACTGAGAAGCTGTCTCGAAGTCTTCGAGTGGACAAGGCGACAAGGCTTCAATTCGAAGTGAAATATAAAATGTCGACCCTTAAAGCGGTAGCTCAGTGAAAGTTCCTTGTGCCAGATTTCGAGTTGATCCAAGTCTTCAGATTATTTGGTTCTATTCTGCTGCCTCTCCGGGAGTTTTTTTCGCTGTATATCATTCACGTTTGACGTTTCGTGATGTTCTTTTTTATCGTCAAGACCGCTAACACTATCTTCAGGCATCGCCTAGATCTTCACGACCAAAATCCATAGGTTTCCTTGCTTTTTGTCGGTCCTTGGCCTCCAGCAAAATCCGAATCATACAGAACATCTCATTTTACAAGAAGTTATATAGCAACAAGAACGAAAAACAAAGCATAAAACTCCATAACAGACCATGAAATTACAAGTCGGTTCGCACTGTTGGCGGTTCAAAACGTATGAATGCCACCTCCAAGTTGTCTATTACTTTATTAACTCCAGTTAGCTTATACCCAGTTTCCCTCGGTTGTAAGATTGGAAAAAGGGATCAAAATAAAAAGGAAGATGGGAGCTCGAGAGATCGGCCTTCCCCTTTGGCCGCCATTTTTCTTTTAGGCTGTTATGCGGACGTCGGCGAAAACATGATCATTTTCGCGGGAAATAAAGAAGTCCCGCAGATATCACAGTTCTAAAAATAAAAAGATACGGGAAAGGGTTGACTCAAGGGTTCAACTGAGATGGAGGCTCCGGGTAATGGGCTCCTGTAATGGCCTATACGGGTAGGCTCCGCCCGATAGGGATACCTTTTCCAAGCTTCAGGCATAGAAAAGGGAAGGAATTTCGCACGGGTTTAGAAAGGGGATGCACCTTTTCCAATAAAAGGTATACAAAAGGGGTAACTTTTCTGCCAAAATGGTATGTTAAAGTGTAAGGGGTTGGACCTCGGGGCGGAGCCTCCCCGTATTAAACTTTGTTAAGTACCTTCCCCCCCCCCCCCCCCCCAAAGGCTATAGTTGTCATAAGAGTCAGAAGCAATCTGCCTAACTTTGCCAAACCTCTCCTATTCGTTCATTGCTTTCCAGCCAATGACGGGATCAATCCAAACAATCATCCCGCCCTCACTCGAACATGAGTAGAGTGACGTTACTAAATCTAAACCAGATAAAAAACTCATTTGTGAGTGTAAGAGCAGAAAAAGAAACTGAACGAACGTCAACACAACCATGAATGGGACACAACCATCGAGCTCCTTCAGCAAACCTACTACAGAAAAAATCGGAAAAACTTTTGCTTACTGCCTGATTTTTCTTGTTTCCCTGGCTGGCAACACCATCATAGGAATAATTGTCTACAAGACGAAAACCATGAGAAAACCCATCAACTTTTTAATCGTAAACATGGCCATCTCCGATCTGCTGTTGCCAATTTTTGTGATTCCTCCCGGGATACAAAAGCTGTACATAGACTCCTGGCTGATCGGTGGTCCTCTTGGCCCGGCCTTATTTAAGCTGGTTTACTTCTTGACAGATGTATCCACTGCTGTGTCCATTCAGAGCCTGGTTCTGATAGCAGTCGATCGATTTGTAGCTGTGATATATCCTCTCCGTCCTCCACTCATCAGTTCAAAGTTGTGCCCGTTCTTCATTCTCGCCACTTGGATCATCTCGATGGCTAGCTACTCCCCATATCTCTTCGCCTTCAGCCTTGTTGATTACCAGGGAGGGCTGCTTTGTGGCTTGTTTTGGTGGAATGAACCTTTTGGAGAGTCCTCGTCCCTCAATAATTACCTCGCATCAATTGTGGTAGTCTTCGGTTTTATCCCGTTGGTGATTATAGCCATACTCTACATCATCATCTATTTAAAGCTCAAGTCACAAAAGATTCCAGGCGAGCAATCGGCCAACGCTGCACAACAACGCCAGCAAAGGGAGCGAAATGTGTTAAAAATGGCCATTGCTATTGTGGTAGGGTTTGCAGTATGCTGGCTGCCCCTCAGTATCGTCTGGTTTCTCGGCAATGACTACTTTGCATCGAATGGCTTCCAATACGATTTCTCTGTTCAAGTTTCCATTATTATCGCTCGCGCAAATTGTGCCACAAATCCTTGCATCTGTTTCTTATTCAGTAGAAATTATCGTGAGGGACTTAAGAATCTATTCAGTTCTCTTTAAATAAGTGATTGATAATACTCAGTCAGCCTTCAGTCGTTCTTCAATCGACCTGAAATGTTTAAAAACGTTAAAATAAAACTGACTTGTATTTCATCGTTCAATGTATGGCTATGTCTATATCTTTAAACAAACTTAGCATAACAGTTCAGTTAAACCATTCCTTTTAGCTATTCTCGGTGTAAAGTCTATTTGAATTGTCATTTTCCAATTTAAATTCATGAGAAATGCACGTGTAAACCGTGTAAATAATAGAGTCTGATAATAGTATCTGATTTTGCTGATATTTTTATCCTTGATAGACTTGATAGAATGGTCTATAATCGTTCTTTCGACAACACTTTGCCATCATTTGTAGACATTTGTAGCTGTCTTACTTATAACTTTCTTCTCTAGAGGGATCAGTAAAGTGCGTGAAAACATCAATATAAAGTCTCCATTTTCTTTCCATGCAGCCCTTCTATGTAAGCCTCTCTTTCTCTCTTTTTTTTTAATCGCCACCCTTCTCTTTCTTTGACTGGATATTATCCTGATAAGCTGAATAGATACAACACACTTTATTTAACTCACAACAAACCGTCATGTTCAACAGCCCAAGTCTGAATCAAATTCTCAAGACAATCAGTCTTACAAGGCAAATGCAATCAGTTACATACTACATACTAGTCCCTTTTCTGGGATGATAAACCTGTATATTTGAGAAAACATCCTGGGTTTGCCCTCGGATGAATTCATCATATATTTGTGTGTCAAGTGTTTCTGAATCTGTCCTGCTGGTTATTGCCGGTTTTTGTTTTGTTGGCAGAGCTATAAGATACAAATTACGAAGCGCTTTTTGTCGTATCGTTTCAGAATTTCTCTTTCTACTCAGAGGTTTTGCTTAAGTAAACTTTTCCAGAGTTGGAAAGAGATGCTATTTCATGTCTCTGTCTGATTTTATTTTAGAATTATTCTTTCTATTTCCCACCATATGGTTGTTTTAAATGGTAGTTTAATTTTATTTCAAGTCATATTCTAATTAGACCTTTAATGAATTAGTGAGAAGACTGCCAGGACACTTCTGTAAATCACTTGCACGTTCGGAGCTCGGATGTTTTCCGTTCAGGTACGAACTTCTTCCTTCATACGATTTTCACTATGTTAACAATAACAGCAATTATTAATCACACAGTCGATCCTCAGAGCACCAAGTTTTGATGGACGTTTATTATATCTCCGTCTCTTTGCCACAAGCTGCACGCAAAATAACTTGGGACTTCTCAGCTGTCACTAAATTCAACAATACACAGTCGAACATGCATCTTGTTAGAATATATCCCTTCTCATCCGATAGATAAAACTTTCGCTGAGTCAGAATCGGAAAATTCCTCCAAATCCTCTTTAATTTTTTAAGGAATCAGTTTCCATCAACAAATTTGAAAATCCATGAATGAAACCTGAATAAAACGTGAATTTGTGAAAAAATGACAATGTTTGTTGATTTTGTTAACGGTCATTTGGGTAATGCATGACTGAAAAAAATATCTACTGAGAGTCATTTTTACACATATTTTATTTGGGACTAATTAAGGACTGATCAAAACTTAACCCGATTTAGCACGTGGGAGAGGTGTGAACACGAAACGCCGAAGCTGATTTCAAACTTTATTTCAAACATGATTTAAAAATGATATTCCATCTAGAGTGGTTAAACATTCTGACTTTTTATAAATTTATACAGAGAGAATTGTGGTGTGTCAGTTACTTGTTCACGGGACTTAACTTTTTTTAGGTAACTCCATGTTTTACTGAAAAAAAGGTGTTTCCTCGAACTTTAGAGGATTTAATTCTTCATCTGCGGAGGCCAATTCTAACCTGGTCCAACGTGTGTATTATCAATAAAATTTTGCGAACTTTTGGATAAGGCTGTTGAATTTAAAGAAGAGTGTGTCATTACTTAAAATGACAGGAACTTACACGGCTGGCGTTAACAAAACAAATGAGGAAAAATTTTCCTCTAACTTTTAGTGATCAAAGTTCTCGTTGAATGAGCTATATTAGAGGTTAAATGAAACTAAATCATCAAGCCAATATATTCAGTGGTTTATTATTTCTGATGTGTTACGCTGAAAAAGTCAGGTGACAGTAGCTTTATTGGGAACACAGATGAACTGAAATTACATACTCTGCAAAATTGAGGTTTAGTGACTACTCGGTGATATGTTAGTATTTCATCAGATGCTACCGTCTAAAGTGGCGAGGTTTTTGCTGGATTAAATTGACGCCTAATTACTGCGACTTTCAATAACATTCTAAAATTCAAAGTTCAACTAACAAATTCGTTTTTCGCTACCGTCAATCAAATGTTCGGCGGCTCCTCCCAGCTTCCGACTACATCCGAACACTGTTTCGTTGTCTGAACTGTGTCCAACGATTTTAATTACTGCGCGTTCGGCAGTAGCTGTAAGCTGGGAGGAGCCGCCGGAAATTTGATTGGCGGCAGCGAAAAACGCATTTGTCGGTTAACTCACTGTCTGTTGACCTTTGTTGACTGTGTCGGAGCCACATATGAACAGGAAGCTTCTGTCAATCATTTGCTCGATGTTATCACGTGGGATACTCAAGCATTTTCCGTGCTGCAGACATCTGCTTTAAATGCAAAATAAAACTTAAACTGGAATATTACTGAGTGAACGAGAAAAAATACTGGAAAGAAAAAGCCAGAAGGAAAGACATAAAATACATTACTTTTTACCAAGAGAACCTGAAGAACAGAACATATGCACATAGAACACAAAGAGAGGTTCCAGTTTGACCTGGTGTGGCAGTCTTGTAGCTAGAACGGCATTAACCACATGTTTGAAGAAATTAAAAGAAATTCAAACGATTTCTTCTTCTAGCTTCTCTGAGAATAAACGAGTTATAAAATAATGATTTTGTTTTAAAAGCTGTTTGCAAACTAAGACGGACGAGCATTTTGTGTTATTTAGTTTATTATCTTTCATCCGTAAAAAAGCCGGTTTGGAAGGTTTTAACGGCCCGATCAAGTAAATGATATTTACCTTGCAGTAGCTTTATCGGGTTATTTATGAACTGACAAACTCTGTTCTGTTGAGTTTTAGGTAACTACTATCAGATATATTCGGTGTTTTATCAGATGTTGCAGCCGAGGTGGTGATGTTTTCGTTGTCTTAATATTCTCAGAAAGAAAAATATTTATAAGCTGGCGCCTAATTTACTCGGTGTTTGTTAACCGTCTGGGAACCACATAAAAACATAAAGCTTCTGTCGATCATTTGCAAGATGTTATCACGTAGGATGCACAAACGTTTCCCTTCAGACACCTGCCGCTCATAGAACAGATGAAAACTCTAACTGGGATATTACTGAGAAAAAAGAAACATAGATGCATTAAACTCTGAACAAAGAACCCAGTGAGAGGAAACACGTAAAAACTTTCACGTTTTAAAACAGATTTGAAGTGTTACCCATTCAACCTTGATCGAAGAGAACTTAGTTACTACTTGAATAGAACACATACATAACAGCCTCACAAAGTTTGAAATAACCAGTTTTATGTAAAGTTCACAAAATATCCTACTTATTCTACCCGCTTCAATTTCATTTGTACACTCTCGAGCTCATTAATTTCAGGAAATTTCATTTTAAAACTATAAAGAGACGGACTAAATACGTACCAAACGTTTTGTTTAACTTATTCGGCGTCGGCGTCTTAGTATTTAGAGAACCAAGTTTTTATGCGTTTTTGACGTCGTCGTCGTCAGCGTTTTAGCTTTTTAAATCTTTGAATGCTTTTAAGAAATGTTCGGTCGCAATTTTTTATTGTCTAATGTTTTTCTAAGTCTCTTCTTTTTGGGAATATTACTTAATGAGTGAAAAGAAAAATCACTCTTAAGACTGAAAAAGCCAGGATGAGAGTAATAAAACACTTTCCATGTTACCTTGTGAGCCTCGACAAAAGAGAATAACAGAAAATAAACAGATAGAACACAGAAGTCATAGAACGTACAGGGGTTCCAGTCTGACCGGGTTTTCAGTCGCAATCTCGGGGCTCCTTACGGAAATAAAAATAGGTCCACAGTGCGTAGATCACGGTGTGGCTTACAAGTTACACTTGAAATTAGGATAAAACTTAAAATTATCTTGAAAAAAATAAAAACACTAATTAATGTTTGTGATTAGTATTGTCTTTGAATTTGGGGTCAATGATGGAGACTTTAATCTTCTGACGGCTCAAAGCAAAGAATGTTGACTTTTAAAGTGTAATGGCTCCTGTAGAAAATGCACTGGACACAGGTCAACTCTTTCCTGGCTTCCGCAAGGAAATTAACTCCCGTTTGTCTTGTATGAACGCCTGAAAGTGAAAGAACAATTGCAAACGGGTCTCGTTATTTGTACTTAATTGCCACCCTAGATTTTTGACAAGTAAAAGAAATGATGAGATGCAGAACTCAAGACTAATCTCAAAACGAAAAACGACCAAACTTTAAAACTAGAAGCACGGGAATGAAGTGACACATTCTAATCAAACCCACTCTTCTCAGTAGACCAGGTGACAAGCGCTTAGTCCACAAGTGAACGAATGTTCTCGGCTCCTCGTGATCTGTTGCCTAAATTCGAGTAATCCCACAAAAAGCAATAGGCCATTTCCGAATTACCTTTAGCCTCTTTTTCAAACCGAGTCTTGGTGCTCATCTTTTCATATGAAAATGAGTTAAATTTACATGTGAATGAAAACTCATTTTCATATGAAAGGATGAGCACCAAG
This sequence comes from Platygyra sinensis, assembly GCA_019787425.1. Classification (NCBI taxonomy): domain Eukaryota; kingdom Metazoa; phylum Cnidaria; class Anthozoa; order Scleractinia; family Merulinidae; genus Platygyra; species Platygyra sinensis. Next base: position 5,805 of record JAHPZR010054408.1, on the reverse strand, counting down.
ACTCGGTTTGAAACAGAGGCTAAAGGTAATTCAGAAATGGCCTATTCGAATGATATATATATTGTTCTAGCTTTTCTAAAACAAACGAATTCTAAAATGACGATTATGTTTTTACCAGCTGTTTGCAAATTAATAAGGGGGCGCACTTTCTGTATTGTGGTAATTATAGCGGAGTTTCTCATTCACTTGAGTCAAGGAAAAAGATGATCACATTTGTAAGAAATGGTAAGAAAGCAATTGAGCAGTTCTTCATTTCACGTCACTATTTATACTTTTTGATTCCTCCTTTAGTTTGAAAAACTTAAACTACACACCCTCTCCTCTCCCGTCTCTACCAGATGTTTCTCTTTTTATAAACAGGTGCAAACACGTTTTAAAGAAAGAACTCTAAAATGATGCATGATGCAAAAAAAAAACTGACGCTCATCTGATAAAATCTAAACTGAAGCTGATTCTCACAATGTTAGCCATTGAAAACGTCGATTATCTAGGAGTCTGTTGAATTATTCTTATTAAAAAGCTGAGGTAGATACTTAAAAAGGTGGTTTAAGCTGCCATTATATTGGACATTAAAATTTCTTAATTTAAACTCCGACAAGCAGTTTTAGGACGACTGCATTAGGCTCGAGTGCTGACCATCCTGTGATCGCCATGACTCATCTTGATGGAAAATCTGATGGGAGACACACAGACTAGAGAATAAAGTGAAAGCAAAAGCTGTCAATCGCTACTTCATGTGGCGCAGCAGTTACATGGCACAAGCTGATAGGTCAGTTAATTCATGTTGATGAGGTAAGCAGAAATGACAAGCATTGTCGAAAATAGGCAGTGGGATCAGCCGTCGTGAAAATTTGCCGAGTCGTTAAGTAAATGTTTTCGTGCAAGTGACGGTATCAGGCCAAACATTTATCACTCCTTCGGCAGAACATAAACAGAGTGACGCTATTCAGTGCTAAAGTGAACACACTAGAAGGAACGTTATTAATGAGCATTGATAGTGGAAAAACAAACTGAACGACTATGTCGGAAAACGTGAATGCAGTAATGAACAAAACACTGCCATCGGGCTGTTATTGGAATCATACAGCAGGAAGAATTGGAATAACCTTTGCTTACTGCCTGATTTTGCTTGTTTCGTTGGCTGGGAACACTGTCGTCGGAATGACTGTTTACAAGACGAAAACCATGAGAAAACCCATTAACTTTTTTATTGTAAACATGGCCATGTCCGATCTGCTGTTTCCGATTTTCTTGATTCCTCGGGAAATCCAACTGCTCTACATGGACTCCTGGCTGATCGGTGGTTCTCTTGGCCAGGCCTTATGTAAGATGGTTATCTTCTTATCTGATGTCTCCCTGATTGTCTCTATTCAGAGCCTGGTTCTGATAGCAGTGGATCGATTTGGAGCTGTGGTTTATCCCCTCCGTTCCCCGCTCATCAGTTCAAAGCTGTGCCCGTTCATCATTCTCGCCACTTGGATCGTCGCAATGGCTTTCCAATCCCCAAAGCTCTTCGCGTACAAACTTTCAAAACACCCAGAAGGGTTGCTGTGTAAGATGCGTTGGAATGACGCGTTTGGAGCATCATCATCCATTGAGAATTACTACGTGTCAATTTTGGTTATATTCTTTATCATCCCTTCGGTGATGATAGCCATACTTTACATTATCATTTATTCAAAAGCCAAATCACAAAATATTCCAGGCGAACGCGTACGGTCGGCCAACTTCGAACAACAACGCCTGCAAAGAAAGCGAAATGTGTTAAAAATGGCCTTTGCTATTGTGTTAGGGTTTGCAGTATGCTGGCTGCCCCTCACTATCTTCTGGTTTCTATTCTTCTTTTTTGCATCGAATATAAGGTCTTGTGGGTCCCAAAACTTTATTGTTGTTGCTTTTTTTATGGCTCGCGCAAATTGTGCCTTAAATCCTTGCATCTGTTTTATTTTCAGTAGAAATTATCGTAAAGGGCTTAAAACTCTCTTAAGGTTACCGTGTTCCTTTAAATGTGTCTCACGTCTAAGCCAAGTAGCCCCAGCGTCCAGTTGAAACTGTAGGTACCTAAAGCCCATATCATAGAGCTGGCTATCAAACTATACCAAATCTTTTCAGACAAAATGAGTTTTCTAATTTTAAATGAACTCAAAAGGCGAGCGTTGGAATCACATTTTGAAAGTTAAAAGTCAAAGGCAATTTTGTTTTACGTTATTTCGTTATTTTAATTTGTTTCTTAGTTACCGGACCGAAAGTGCTAAAAATACGCGTCTGCATTTGGTCATATATTTAATAGACCAATTTCGATGAATTAAAATTCGGCCTAAAACTAGAAGGAACCGTAGATTAAAGAGTGCGTTCGAGTTTTGGTAGGTTTGGTATTTTAAAAAAGCAAAAAAATTTTGAGATTGTGTTGTCAGGTAGGCGTAAAATTGGCCTTCTTCCTGCAGGAGTGAAAACAAAAGAATTGATCGCAAAACATGTGCATACGAGAGGGTTTCTCATCGTTTAAAACTCTGTTAAGGTTACCGTGTTCCTTTAAAGGTGTCTCGCGTTTAAGCGATGTAGCTCGTGAAACTGTAAATACCTAAAGCCCATATCAAATTAATTATAAAGCTTATCAGTAGAGTTGGCTATCAATATCAAGTATTTTCAAGCACATTGAGTTTTCTAATTTTACATGAACTCTAAATGCGAGCGTCAGAATCATGTTTTGAAAGTTAAAAGTCAACAATTTTATTTTATGCTATTTCGTTATTTTAATTTGTTTCTCAGTTACGGACCCAAAATGCCCAAATACGTGCGGGGGGCTGCATTTGGTCATATTCAATAGACTCATTTCAATACATTAAATTTCTGCCTAAAACTAGAACTAACCGTAGATTAAAGAGTGCGTTGGAGTTTTGGTAAATATTGGTATGTTATAAAAGCAAAAATACTAGAAACAGCATTTTGTACCTGAGTTGTTTGGTAGACGTGAAATTGGCCAACCTCGAGCAGGAGCGAAAACAAATGGATTGATCGCAAACCACGTGCATACGAGATGGTTTCTTCTCGTTTCTGTATGTATTACATAATCAGCAAAGAAACATGGACAACAGTCGGTAGGCTGCATTTATTTCGCAGTCCGTGTTTTATACCTGATTCCGTATTTTATACCCAGTCGGTAATGCTCAGTCCGGGTTTTATACCTCAGTCCATGTTGATGAATGAATAAAGATGGTGAAAAAGAATTGATCGCCCTTCCGACGGTATGGGAGACGACGTGCTTTTATTAAAAAAGAGGGACAAGTATTCTATTCACGAACACGATTTTGAATCGCCTTGGCTTTGGGGAACAGCGCCAGTGGATTTTAACTTCAGAAACAATGAATCGGAGGACACCAAAGCAATCCCGTTGTCGATGAGCTCTTCAGTTCCTATGTCAACACTTTCGTTGGGTTTACGTTAAAAAATTTGCACATAGAAATCTAAGCCAGCGAAGTTAAACTACACATTCTTCCCTGAAGGAAGGACGGTACACAAAACGCAGTCAAACTACAGCTTTCTGTTCGTGCGAAAAATCGTTCACATTTCGTGAAGACATGTCTGCAAGGTGTTTTAATGCCATTCACAGACTTCGAACTTGAAATAAACGAAGAACTGTATGCTTAGTTAATGCATGGGGTTGCAGGGAAATCTTGCCAAGAAATTTTTTGGGGGCCAACTGTTGGTATCTACAGAAAAATACATACAAACTCGATTTTTTCTGCAAATTAAACAATGAAGCGGAGGACATCAATCTCGTTGAGGGCCAAGTCTAAAAACATCCATACCCTTTGTTTTTAATCCCGGCTCAATGTAATAAAACAAAGTAAAATCCCATACCAGATGACATTCAAGCCAACGTTTCTGAAAGTCAAATGGAGCGATTTCTCTTAGATTTTTACTTAGGGTAATTAGATGTTATAAGATTGTTCATGACCAGAATATCATTTAGTCAAGTCTGGTGGACACAGTTTGCATGTCTGTTCTTAGATCATGAGGAAGTATTTCCAAAATCTTCCCTTCATGATAATTTATTCGGTCTCAGCTAAAATGGGGGTATGAAAGTGAATAGTGAATTATTTCATATGTATTACACAAAATGGGGTATGACGCCATCACATTGCCATGGTAACTCAGATCATGGTAAAACGTACTTCATTTGAAACTTTTATTTTTCTATTAAACTGATAACGCTGGTAGTCGCTCAAAGTTAAGTAGTATCTTGAACACTTAGTTTACAAGCATTTTGTAGGTATTGTAGTTAATTTTCTTATATTATTGACATGTTATTTGTCGTCCTAATCATTTTAATTTAAATAGCGTTCATCAATACTTCTATTTATTTGATTCAATAAACGCGTAATAAACTTCAAAGGATAGCTTTAATCATCTCTTTGGCAACTGTTCTGCCATATTTGTAGTAATAGGCCACATGCACTAAGAGGTCATGTGACATCGTTTTTATGAAAATGAAAGTTACATGATTTTGCCTTCCAAACACTATTAGTGGGTCATCTCTTAAACAAAATAATAATGATTTGGTTTTCAAACCCGCACCATTTGCTTAAAATGAGAAAGTTCGTAGCTGGTCACGTGACCAAAACTTGATTTTTAAAATTATGAATTACCGTTTTCCGACACAAGATTTGCACTTAAACTTCAAGGAAAATGTTGAAAAGATGATGTGGTAACGTTTATAGCACATCTGAACGTAACTATCAAAGTACCATAAAATATCTCCCTTAAATGCGTTTACTCTCAAATTTCGGGTGTAAGATAATTTTCATGCGTTCTGTCAATTTTTGGCATCAGCAAGATTACAACTCACTGTTTAAGGGAGGCACTGGTCACGTGACCTCTTAGTGCAAGAGGCCTATTTGGTAAACATTGTTGTTATTTTCTCAGTTATGTTCGGTCATCCTATAAATCGTGGCCCGCGGGTCCCGCCCCCCCCCCCCCCCCCCCGCCCTTATTGTGGGTGAAGAAAGAAGAAATGACAGAATGGATAAAGGCCAGCAGGGCAAAGTTAATCAAGACCGACCCCCCCCCCCCCCCCCCTCTTTAGTTCAAGGTCTGGATCCTCCACTGCTATTGGATTCATTATACATAATAGATTTCACAGGGCGGCTAATAAAAATGACGTTGCTATAAATTTGTAGTTATTTCGTAGACTATTTTGTAATTTCATTAAAATAAGAAATTAGCAAAGTGCATGAAACTGACGTCATTCCTTTATTCACGATTGTTCTTAATGAACACTTTCATGCAAGTCTTTACCCAAATGCCACGCAGCTGACGGACATTTTTACGTAAATCGTCAATATCATGCGCTAGTGGCAACAATGAACGAGGAATTTTCAACACTGCACAAGTTGGAGCTGAGATTAGTTTTGAAAATTTTGATTCCATTGTACCGAACAATCACGAAAAGAACAGTCTCTTACCCTTTCAATACAGCTCTATAATTCGAGAGAGGTTATTCGGAAAAAGAAGATGTATAGTAGAACTGAGTCATGGGGTGACCTTTACACGCGCTGAATATGAAATAACGAGAATACAAACGCAAACGACACGTTTTCTTTCTCTTCAGATTTGTAGAAAACGAGGTCATGAAGGTGCTAGGTGCCTTTGGGGACGCTGAAATTTGGACAATGAACGAAGATTGTATATTAATTAAAACTTTGACAACGGTATCCACTTAAGTAAACCACTATTCCCTGACTATACTAGCCTTTGGCAGTGTTTGGGAGTGAATGTCGAATTCTAAATGAGCCACAACTTTTT
>JAHPZR010054407.1:7500-10000 GCA_019787425.1 Platygyra sinensis | reverse complement strand
TTCTGCGCCATTTCAGTAGTCTACCAAAGGAATAAATAATCCGTCGATGTTGGGCAGCCAAATCCGAGCAGCTCACTAATCCCCTTCTATTTTATATTTAGACGACTTCCGGTCACTTCTATGTTCGCCATATTAGCCTCTTCTTCTAACCGACTTCCGGTCACTCTATTTCCGCTTCCTCATCTTTTAGTTTTATCGCGCATCTTTTAGTTGTATACGGTCACGCACGAATGATTCAGGAAAGCGATGTAAGCTACACAACATCGATGCATGTCACTCAAAATCGATGTATTCTGGACGAAACTGATTTATGTTATTTTCAAATTTGTATTATTACGCATAACAATAATTTATTTAACAAAACATTGATGTATTCACGTTCGAAAAAACCCCCATAAAAATATCTAATCAGGAAAACGACTTAAGCTGCGTGGGTGATTTATAGTTTACTGATTGAAGCGTGTTACAAATCGCTGTGGTGTTTCGTCTTGGCAAGTTTCAGTTACCTTAATGCCACCTGAGGTATCTCTCCAGCTGCGATTTCAAAAGACATTTCAGCAACGGAGCTTCGTTCATCTTTGGTCACGTTTAGCCTTAGAAAATACGCGCTTCCAATCTCAAGTGGACTAGGATCGATGCTTACAGCTGTAGACATTGAATTCTCAACTCCATGGAATGAACCAAAACAATCACTGCTTACTGAGGCATTATATAGGCAGGACCATACAAAGTTTAGTCCAGTATTACTTCCAGGGCCAATATCTTCATCAAAACTTAGCGAGCCATCAACGGTAACAATTGCTACAGATCCCCATCGAACACTGCTTCCACCATCAATAACGGCTCTTACTGGAGCTGAAATAACTTCGATAAAGCCATAGTTGAAAGCTCTCAGAGTCTGCTGGAACGCTGTATCTCCCACCGTATATGAAGCAGTAAATTTGACTTGGTAGATACCAGCAGGAATAGATCTCCTGTTTATGGTCCACTCAGCAGTACCTTGACTTACCACTGTTCCCTGTGCGGACTCATAGGAAGTCGAGAGCTCTGTTTCACTAATTATACGCCATTCCAACGCACTTTGCAATACATTAACGTCACTCGGTAGTCCCTCAATTATTACTTCTAGGGCGCTTTTGGTAGACCTCTTAACAAGAGTGGGGTGATACTTGTCATTAGAAATGTCTCTGATTGTCACTGAGAAATCCCCTGTTGATTGGTTACAAAAGACATTCAGCCAAGTAATAAATAATCAATGATAAGTAATGTCTGAAAAACGTTAATCAGGACGATTTTCAAGGCACTTTTAGATCGAGTTTTGCAAAAGGGAGGAACAGTGATGTTCAATAGTGAGGCAAGTTTTGTATGTTTTGTAAAAAGAACCTACGCAATTTCTAATTGGAATATGTAGAAAAACGTCCACAGTACACTTTGTTAGCCCCATGGCATTGAATTTTAGAAAGTTAATGAATGTATCCTGTAGCTAGGATGAAAGAAAGGGGGCAAGAAAAGACTTACGGAGGTTACGCCCGAAAAGCATATCTCAGCACAATGTTCACTTACCCAAAGGCTCACATGACACCCCATCACCAGTGTAGGTTTCCCAACAATTGCAGGTGAAGGAGCCTGGGTTGTTGAAACAATGAGCCACCCCATGGCAGTTGTGAGTTGCTATTTCACATTCGTCGATTTCTGTAAAAATGTCGTCACATTTGTTGTACTCAACATGACACTCATCGCATCAAATCTGTACCTGCCTTAGAAAAGCCATCGATGGGCATAATAATTTTATGATGTGAAGTATATGAAATGAGTTTGAACTGTGGTTGTAGATGCAAGTGAAGAATGATCATCGCAGTTAATTTTCCAATTTAAGCAATTGGAAAGAAGAAGCCTGAAAAAATCAGGGCTTCAACGGGATACGAACCCGTGACCTCCGCGATACCGGTGCGATGCTCTACCAACTGAGCTATGAAGCCACACATTGGGAGCGAGGTCAATTTATTGAGTTCATATCACCCGTGAGGAATGAAATGATGTGAAGTATATGAAATGATTCATATTTGAACTGCGGTTGTAGATGCAAGTGAAGAATGATCATCGCAGTTAATTTTCCAATTTAAGCAATTGGAAAGAAGAAGCACTGATTTTTTCAGGCTTCTTCTTTCCAATTGCTTAAATTGGAAAATTAACTGCGATGATCATTCTTCACTTAAATAATTTTATGGTTATGTTTATGCTTAATTGTTGTATATGCACCTTTTTGGATTCAGAGCTACCTGATAAAAATAACAATAACAATCGCAACAGAAACGACAATAAAAATACCAAAAGCTGAACTCAGCTTTTAAAACTGACGTAAGACCTTTATTGCGGTTGCTATGACCACTAATGTGTATGGCTCCCACTTTTCCCCCCGTACTCCAGCTTTTTCAGTGTGATACGCCCAGCTTTAGCAATGGCAATGATCAGAAATCTTAATACTATTAATTCTCCGAGG
>JAHPZR010054407.1:0-2500 GCA_019787425.1 Platygyra sinensis | reverse complement strand
ACGCAGTATCTCGAATTACATATGGGCACGGGCATCAACTTATAAACGTAGAAGTCTCCACAGTTTTTGACCTCAATTGGTATGGAATGATAACAACACGTTGTACTACTGCTGAAGCACACTGTCCTTGTCACCACACCTTCAGCCGCTGTGGGGTGGATTCCATTTAACCAGCCAGGATAGTAGGTTCCGCATACATCGTTTTGTGGTTGCGGGCAACTTTCCGGTAAGTATGATCCGGAATCCCCAGTGAGTCGGTACCACACGGAAGTAAGAGTATTGTCACAACTGGCCTGGTAGGGAAACGTTACATTTCTTCCGGCAGAATTTAATGTAGTATGCGAGCTACAAACGTCTGCAATTGAGTATAAAATAAATTTTTGGGTTGCACCGACACGCAATTAAAAATAATTCGAAAACCATTCAATCAACAAACTCAAGAAATTATAATGTTTTAGGAGATAAACAATTAAGAAAGTTCTTCAACTTTTAGGTCTGTACTTTCCCTGATCTTCAAGTATTTGTCGAAATTTTTGCAGAAATTTACAGAGCCCAGTATGGAACCGCCATGTTAGTGTATCTTGAAGGGACACTAACATGGCGGCTGGAAATAGTGTAAGCATCTGGAACTTACTCTGGCTATCTAGGCTACTGGTTATCTGAGCTGATCAAGCAAACTTTAAAATAAGCACTATTTCCAACCTCGTTCCCAGGGCCTTTTCCTTGGCTTGGGGGTGAGGGGAAAGGCCCTGTCATCGGCTGGTCAAGTGTCCATCTTACATACTGAAATCCTGGTTGTAATAAATTAGCGAGGTTAGCATAATCAAAAGTGCCAAAATCACGATGGTGCAGAAACTGTCTGTGCTATACGCTGTTCGACTTGGATCTGCCTTTAAGGTGGCCGGACACAGTTTTTCGTCTAAGCGATTGCTGATGCTGAACCAGCCGAGATTTGCCAAAGCGAGTCGGTAGAAGGGCAACAATATCTTTGCCTTTCAGTAAATATTCAAAACATTTCACTTGAAGTGGCTTTAAACAAGCGACGGAAAGTTAAAACGATTAAAAGCAGATTCAAGTCGTATAGCACAGACAGTTACTGCACCATCGTGATTTTGGCACTTTTGATTTATGCTACATGATGGCGTCTTGGTAATGGAAACTGGTGCATCTGCACTTATTGTTTTAGGTACATTCTTTCATGCTGGGGACAGCGTCTTTCTTTTGTGCGGTTTCCTTTCGCGATTTGTAATCCCGATAAGCTCCGTCTGTAGCAAATAAACGGAAATTGAACAGCTTGTTATCATTCTTTTCATCTTGGTGCATGTTTTGAATGACAAAAAAATGTGATATATTTGCTATGGTTTTGGGTATTCGTTACGTAAATGCAATTTTTACGAGACGAAATAAATAGAAGAAAACTGAAAATGTATCCCGTGAATTTTTTACCTGAATTGCTGTCTGCGGACGAAAAAAACACTTTTTTGCAATTTCAATGAATTACAAACTAAAGATATCAGCTAAAAATCGAGATAAAAATCAGATAAATCAGATAAAAATCGAGAAGTGTTTTCCTACTATTAAAAAAGAAAACCGCAAATTACGATTATCATTTATATATATATATATATATATATATATATATATATATATATATATATATATATATATATATATATATATATATATATATATATATATATAAGTAAGTTAAGAGAAACTCAACACTGGACAACTTCTGAGGAAATTCGAAAAACTGTAATTGCCCTGAGCGGGATTTGAACCCACGTCCCCCTGATCACTAGTCGGGTGTGATGACCACTACACTATCAGGACAACCATGCTGGCAACATGGCTGATTAATCATTTAATGTGTGACATTTTTCGTGGTACTCCCTGCGGGCCAGTTTTTCTGTGTGATAACGCTGGATCAACATGTGATTCACAGGCGGACAAGGGTAGTCAATGTAAATAATCAGTTAAGTAGATCCCTTGAGCCAACAACAGTTCAAACTTACTCATAATTTCTCCTCAACTTGGACTGTGAATCCATTTGCGATCCTCCTGGGGGTGATACGTTGTTGGCTCAAGGGATCTACTTAACTGATTATATATATATATATATATATATATATATATATATATATATATATATATATATATATATATATATATATATATATATAATTGTGTAGTTTTGAGCGGGGAAATAACAACAACTAACTGCCTCATTTACCTTAGGATCACCAACCTATTCCCTTCGGAAGGCGATTGACAGTGATTTCTGAGAAATATCGATTAGTAGTGTAGAGTAGGAACTCTACACTACTAATATATATATATATATATATATATATATATATATATATATATATATATATATATATATATATATATATATATATATATATATACACATGTTTTTTTTTAATAAGCCCGTGCCGAAAGTTCGCAGGAAAATTTAGAAGTGTTACTATCGTTGCTAATTTGCAGCGAAAAGCTA
>JAHPZR010054406.1:0-10868 GCA_019787425.1 Platygyra sinensis | reverse complement strand
TTTTTCCGGCCCAGGCTGAATATTCTTATTTTTCTGCCGATTTTAGGCTGAAAATATTCTTGTATTATTCTTAAATTGTAGCTTATGACATTTCTGTTTTAGAATTTATTGGCATCTGGATCTGTATCGCGTTACATTGTGCTCGTGCTCCGTCACTTTTCGTTGCAGTCAGCGAAGTCCAGATGTCACGTCAAACGACAAAAAGCGTTTCGAACAGAAATAGCGTGATGGAAACAAAAGTAACAGATTTTGTTTCAACTATGTCAATGACAATTAGGTGTAATCACTGCTGTAAACACTTTGTTAACCAGCAAGGGTTGTTTTATATGGTTAAGTTAAAAACATAAAATTGCATCGTATTTACTGATGTTTCAACACACCAAATTATATCTATCCTTTTCAAAATCTCAGCCTCGGCTTTATTCTTCTAATATTCTTAAGATTTCGCAAATTTCAGCCTCGATATTCTTATAAAATATATTCTTATAAAAAAAAGAGTGTAGACCGTCAAGCGGCAGATCCTCCTCCCATCAGCGCCAAGAATCACGACGAGATGTTCCTGGTGAGTCATTTCATGCCAAGTCCCTGTACGCCGGCTTTCTCCCAGGCCTTGACGTTCAATTGATTTCAGTGGCGTAGCAGTCGATACATGCGAAAAACTTCAACAATAATCATCTAAAGTTATTACTCCAACTGGCAATTGCATCAGTGTTATCACCTACAATATAGGACACGAACAAAACAGTTTCTATTCCGGCGGGTCTGAAACACAGGTCACCGGTCATTGTTTCACCAATACTGGAAGAACCCAACCCCTTCCTAATGCTAACCTTAGGCCTAAGTACTACAGTAAGACAACCTTTTAGACCTAAATACTACACTAAGGCAATGTTTGAGATTAAGGTTAGTATTAGTAAAGGTTTAGGGTTGTTCCAGTATTGGTGAAACAATGACCCGTGACCTGTGTTTTAGACCCGTCTTTTCTATCCTCGTGAATGTTAAGCCGCGTAGCACTATGAACACAAATGGTGGAACAGAGAATTAACTCTGAAGTGTAAATTAAAGTGCTATATGAACCCATGAATAACCCACTGGGCGTTAGCCCTAGTAAAGGGAATCAGGGAACCACGAGGCAAAAAAAAATCTTTTGACCTCAGTGGGAATCGAATCCACGACCCACGATCTAATCCGGAGGTCGTGGGTTCGATTCCCACCAACCAATCAATCAATCAGAGACTTTATTTTACTTCGAGGTCAAAAGACTTTTTCTTTGCCTCGTGTGGTTCCCTGATTTCCTTTACTAGGGCTAACGCCCAGTGGGTTGTTTATGGGTTCACATAGCACTTAAGGACGGTGCCTACTTTTGTTAGTGCGCACACGTTCTGCGCATCACGTAAGCCATGGTTTAAGCGCGCGCGCGCGCTGGGGTTGACATTGACGCAATCAACTACGCCACCAAGCACACGACTAAAATTAAAGCAAAATTTTCCTACGGTGGCCAAATCAATTTTAATGAACCTGTACTTACACCAGGGAGACCAGAATAGCAGCTTATCGCTAGCCACTAACTGTCAACGTCTTCCAGCTTAAAATCTAGCTGTTATCTTTCGAAAATTACACTGAAATCCAACTGCAAACATGTCCCTGCAGATGGCGTAGTGCGCGCGCAGACACGCAAATGTTTTACTTACTGGGGAGGTGACAGGAAAAAATGTAACGGGCACCGTAAAAGTTTTTAAAAAAGATCAATAACTTTAAAAAACGCGTGGTTACCCCTACATTTTTTGTTGCGAAATGGAAGCGGCAAGCCTATTCAACATGTGATTAGTTTCTGGTCGTGAGCAAAAGGTATTTAGACTGTTTTTTAGCGGAACCAGAGGAAGGCTGTCAGAGACGTTAAAAGCGATTTTGCAACGATTTTGTTACTAAAAACGTGACAAAAATGATTTTAATGTTACCATTTGCCATGTAGCTTAAAGATCTTTTTCAATGTGTTTGCCTTTCTGTATGTAAAGGCAAATTCTAAGGAAATCTGTGAAGAAATATCGTTTCCGGCTTTTTTCAGAAAAATGCTGTAGTCAGCATTTTTGTTGAGATTCAAGGCTAATTATCTCGAAAAAATGCGTGGCTACCCCTATTTTTCTTTGTGGATTCCAATAGCTCTTGCAAATATCAACTTTTTCCGCGTGGTCCTAACTTGGCGCAAAAACCTTTGTATTTAGTAGGCACCGTCCTTAAGGTAGCTCAAAACAGTTTCCAGCACTTTCCAAGACGTAGATTATGATGGGTCATTAGTCACCACTCTTTATCAATCGATGCTACAATCATGGTATCAAAGAACTGCCCAATCACTGGTGAACACTTTGGTATTATTTTCGTTACACTATGTTACCATAGCAACACTATGACCTGCTAAAAACACCCTTAATTTCAGCTTTGAGCGCTTATATCTCAAAAACGGCACGGTGAAATTTTTTCTTATTATAGAATTTTAATAAGCAGGATAAGATGCAACTTTTGGCAAAGTTTAAAAAATTATGTACATGGGGTTCAGAGCCACCTTAACTTTTCGAAAATTTAAGGTGGCTCTGAACCCCATGTACAGAATTTTTTTAAATTTTGCCAAAAGTTGCGTCTCATCATGCTTATCAAAAGTTGACAATATAAAAAAAATTTCACCGTGCCGTTTTTGAATTATAAGCCCCTAAAGCTGCAATTAAGGACGTTCGCGCCCAAAAACTTCCCACGTACAGATTTTTTTAAAACTTTGACTGCGGGTAGAAAATGATAAGATTAGATGAAAAACGTAAAAAAAATCGGGGGTCACCGAACTCGTTTGGAAGATAAGGCGCATCACAGATCATAGCATTTCTAGGATTTCCAGCCACTGAGGCGATTCTGGCCGGATTCATTACTATCGGCATATAATTAAGTTGAAGAATCATATCTAAGTTATGTGTGTTTAACACAGCATATATAGGCCTATTTGATATATCTTTGCTACATATGCCATTAAATCAGCTAGAATTAGCCTTAAAAAAGTACAACTTCTGAGTTACGCACACCTGTATCCATGTACCAATTCGACCCTATTTGAATAGTATATGAGAAATAATTAAAACTTCCCACGTACAGATTTTTTTTGTTTTTTAGTATCATGGAAAGAATCAGAAAAGGAAGTGATCTGCCGAAAAAAAAGTGGGGGTCACCGAGCATCCAACAAAAATATTCGCACACAAAGTTAACGCAAAGGTCATCAGCTCTATATTTTGTTGAGTTTTCGACTCGGTGCGCGCGCTTGAAAATGACGTGGCACGCGCGTGACCAATGAAAAGCGTGCGCACTAGAGATGCGCAGTGGCAATGGGCGCGAACGTCCTTAAGTGTGTTTTTAGGACGTCATACTGTTGCTATAGAAACCTATTAGGTCACGAAACTGATTACAGCGTGTTCACCAATGATTGGGCAGTGTTTTGATACCATGATTGTAGCATCAAGTGATAAAGAGTAGTTTTAAGGACCCATCCAAATATAAGTGCTGAAAACTGTTTTGAGCCACCTTAAATTCACACTTCAGAGTTAATTCTCTGTTCCATAAGTTTCTACTCTCAGTCTGCGTGGCGCCACTTTACTATGAAGGAAAGGTGAAGAAGACTATATTTCCCCAAAACTTCGTGTACGTATTACACGTAAGGACAACAACAACTCGCCACATGGTATGTTTCATCGATTTTTATTTTCATTTTCTACCAAAACTTCAGATATTTACCATGTTGTGTCACGTGACACACAGTGAGCCTGCAATACACGTATGATGAAACTTCCGGCTTCTTCTTTCAAGATGGCGAGTTCCCTCATCAGCGTGGCCAAGCAAACATTGCCTCCGTCGATTGCCAAATAAGATTATGGCTATTAACGTACTCTACGATAACTGCCGCAACTCATTGCCCAAGGTCGACTGTGGATTCGCTAATGTGTGCGGCTATATCAGCTGTGCTATTTGGTTCGTTGTTTTAGTTCCTCAAATATGGAAGAACTGCAAACGGCGTTCAGTCGAAGGCCTGAGCATCTTATGGGCCACTGCTAACTTTACAGCCTCGCTAGTGAACTGTTTCTTCGCTTTTTCGATAGAGTTGCCTCTCTACATAAAAATATCGGCAGTGTACATGCCAATTCTAGAGTTGACCATCCTCTTGCAGTTTTGGTTTTTCTCGAAGCATTCCGTTCAGATGAAGGTTTCTTATGGAGCAGTATGTTTCCTAATATGGGTAGCTGTGATAACCTTGGAACTTTTCATTACTGACGCAAAAGAAAAAGTCCAGTGGCTAGCAATTGTGCTATGGTCCATCGAGTCATTTCCTCAGGTATGCAGTGTAAAATTAAAAACCTCCAAAAGCAGGGCTGCGAATAACTAACGGGCAGGCGCCGGTCACGTTGTCTGGCCAAACATGGTTTTTGCTCGGACACGACCTGTTTTTGGCCGGTCAAATTGAAACAGTCGTAGCTTTTGTGATAATGAACCCTGATTGCACAGTAAAGCCTGGTTCTCATATGCCGCCGACCTACCTGCAATTTAGTCGCCGCATAGCGTGGCAGATCTCCACAGATGATGTTCACATAAAATATTTTCATCGCCGACAATCGCTGGTTTGCCTGCGGAGTTGAACTCAGCTCAACTTCGCAGGCAAGCCGGTGGTCAATGCCTGGGAAAGATCGTGTCAGTGATAAATGTTCACATATGCTGCAGCATTGTCCCAGGTTGTGTCCCAGGTAGGTCGGCGTCATATGAGAACCAGGCTTAAACCTTTTTTGACTAAAAAACAGGTGAAACCAAGTCAGTTTGGCAATAAAAATTACAACTTAATGGTTTAACTACAGTACTCTTTATTATACGGCCAGCTCTGTGAGTGGCCGGCAAGATATACCAAAGCCTGCACTATGATTGGCTACCCAAGCGGGCAAGATGGAGCAATCTTGCCTGCTCGGGACTACTCGCTATGTTCCGCAAGAAAAATTCCCCAAAAGCCAAATAATAAATCCTTTATTGACCAAGCTTTTTCAGTCAAGATGGCTGGATATTGGCCTCATTCCTGTTTGCAAGTTTATGGTCCTTATCTCCATCTTGGTCCATAAACATGCAATAAAAGAACTTGGTCAATATCCAGCCATCTCGACCTCACGCTTGATGAATAACCTATAATTATTGCAGAGGCAGCTTCACATTCAGTATGTGGAACAGTTACCCAAGATACAACTGCAATTGTTTGTTTTACTTTACATCTGGGAAAATCACTTTCAATTAAACATTGCACTTTAATAAAATATCGCCATTTCTACAACTGAACTTTAAGTAAAATTTGTAGAAATATATGGCCATGCGCACGGTGTTGGTGTACAGAGCCGTTACAAAATATGTAACGCTAAAAAACACGGTGTAGTATAAAATTTAAGGACGGCTAGAACAATCTGACAACATAAAAGGAAAGTAAATTATATGTGCATTTATCTCCTAATGAAACAATTCCTGAATATCTACTTACTTTTACTTGAAAACAAAATGAAAACACCATACATGAAATTAACGATAAAAAGAGGAGTGAACGCGTTTGAATTTTTTGAGATTATTTCCGTTGAAGTTAAAATTTTGAGACAAAAGTCTTGAAAATCAAGGTGCACATGAGTTGCAGAATCAAGTCCAATAAGTATTTTTCACAGAAAGTCAACGTCATCAGAGATAAAACTGATTTTCTAGCGTTACATCCACATTCTTCATCCAAAGTTTTGGTTCGAAATTCAACTTCAAACATTAGCGTTTGGTCCTGCACGTGAAAACATTTGCATCATTCGTTTGGTTCGTTTCGTTTCCATCGTTTGGATCGTTTCTATCATTTGCAATGTTTCTATCGTGCGTTTCGTTTCTATCGTTCGTTTCATTTCTACTTTGAGTACATGTATCGTTTAGAACAAGGAATACAGAAAAGTTAATTAATTTGTTCCATTTATGACATTCACCCATGAGGTATACCCCCAGAATTTGCATACATACTTGACAGTTTGGCACAGTTTAGACACGACTTTGGCGCATTAATTATATGTCCAATGAATGCACATTTTTACATATTTTAAGAACAACAAATTGAGTTTCTTCCAACGCGTAGATAATTTTAATTAATGAAGATAATGTTCAACATTCTTTCAGTACAAAATGCAGACTGTAGAATGCATTGTAAAAACGTGCAAAATGTTTTAAGTAAATTTACAGCGCTTGAAAATGGTACTTGGAAGACTGACTGGTGAAGTATGTTTCTTTCCAAACTGAACCGGAACCACGCTACTCGTCCTAAAATTTGCGTGACAAGCCAGTGCCATGAGAGGCTTGAACTCACTGAACTTGGGATCAGCTGAAAGTGTCGTGGTTTACAGTGCCAGCATTATACTCATGTCATGTCAACTTCTGTTACATTTAGGCGTGTTTGGGAAGAAAAATTGATTCTAAACTACACACGAAACTTTTGTACCTTCGAATTGAAAGCTAGACGGAACCCAGACGAAACATCTGTGTTGACTCATGTTTGTTGACTTTTGATAAGATACAATTACAGGCTGGCCAATCACAATCTATGGGTGCTTTCCATTATGCCAAAGATTCCGGAAATTTCGGTTGGAATTCAAATGGAAAGGTTCGTTTCAGTTTCTTCTGACCGGAATATTCGGGATCACCTCTGAAGGTGGTCCACATATTTCGGTCGGAATATTCCGACCGAAATTCACCGTTCCATTTTTGACAAACCGGTTCTTTGCCCTAATAAGGGAATTCGGTAGAAGAATTTAAAATGACAACAGTCATTTCTATTGGTTGGCCCAATTTAATCGGAAAATGTCGTTCCATTTTCCTCAGGTATTCCCACTGATCTCTGACCGGTCAGTTTGGCATAATGGAAAGCACCCTTTGATTCCCACGGCTAGCAAAATTCCACAGTGAATGAAGCAGGTTTTTCTCCGATTTTTATATATTTTTTTCTTTAAATGCTTTAACAGTTGATATATCTTATTTTTTGTGATGACATTTATTGTAGCTAATAGAGCAAATTATGTTGACTTCAGCAGAAGACAGTAGAAGTTTTTCAACAAACACTTGAAATTATTGAAACTTGAAAACAGATGATATATTTACTTTTAGCCAATTTTTGGCGGCGTGAAGGGTCCCTGGAAATCCCCCGCGATGTCAACCGATGACATGGGTCTTTTGTATAATTTTGGCACAGCTTTGGCACTTTCTTGTGTACAAATTGAATAGTTAACCAGCTTTATTAATTTTCTGAACGTTAAATGGAGTGTGGTAGGTGTCATATTGTAAAATCATTCTCGCTTGATGTTTTGATTAAGAATTTACGACTAGACAAAACGGATTAAACGTTCGAACCAAACGAACGATAGCAACTAAACGTTCCAAACGAAACGAACGATAGAAACGGAACGTTTGGCGCGATTTACTCTGGGAAACCAAACGCACGTTAGACACGTTGTAAACGCTGCAAACGCAACAAACTCTGCACCGTTTTCGATTGAAATGTAACGCCGCCTACGAGAATTTCAGTGAGTCATGTAAACCTTTCTCCTCGTTCCTCGCTAACCCGGCAAAAGACAGGAGAGTCAAACGGCAACACCACAAGCTGATATAACAGAGCATCTATGACTGCGATTGTTTTCGTTTTTATTCAGTCCATAACAAAAATATTTGAGTAAAAGTTGGACATTAGTCAATGATTAGCGAATGTACACCAACACCGTGCGCATGGCCATATGAAAGCCGAAGGGTTCAATCGATCTTTCAAATAATTGTGTAGTTCCAGCAAATCTCCATACCCTCACCACTCAGGGAATTTCATGCAAGTCCCCCACACCTCCCCAGAATTTCCATTTTTGAACATAGAAATAACCCCCCACCCCTCCAGAATTTCCGCACATTTTATGTGCACCCCCATACCCTCTGGAAAAAATAGTTTTGAGAAGAAAGTGTTGTAAAGTTATAGTTAACACTCCAAACACTTAGCTGTCTGCATTCCATGTTACTGTTTACTCTTGATCAATCGTAACATCTGAAGATACACACAAAGAAAACATACAGCAATTTATTTAAATTTAAACATGCTTTTAAAAAAAGTAAATGAAATGGTAAATTGTCCAATTACCTTCCTAAACGATTTAGTCCCTTTGTAAATGTGGCACAATTTCCTTTGACAAACTGATGAGTGTGGATAAAATTGACACCATACTTTAAATCAAGAACATGATCAACCAAATCGACCATCCAATCCCCCTCCCCACCATAATTTCCTGGGTCTTTGACCCCACCACCCCTTTGGAGTTTCCAATTCCCTCTGTGGTGGGTGTATGTACATGTATATTTTCTGTAACCACACATTTGAAAAAAAAGCTAACTAAACCTCCAAAAGCAGCCATAAACATAATCAAGAGACACTTACTAGTACTTTAATTCATATCATCTTGGGGTTTCAAAATTCGGCACCACTGTATTTATTTAGAAAACAGTCCTAAGAAAGCACACGCGCTGATTGGTCAAAAATCGTGATTGTATAACTCGATGGAAACATAGAACTAGCGTGCGCTGTTGACGTAGTGATGGCGCCAGCAAAGAGAATTTACATTTTGATAATCAAAGTTAACAAGTTGTTTTCCTTTTTCTCGTCGTGGTGTTTTCTAAAAGAAATAGAACATGTACTCCGTGTTTCTATCGAGTGGAAACACTCGCCTGCGGCTCATGTTCCCACAGCATTTCTTGTTCTCCCAAACTTCCACTCGTGTTTGCATGTATAACTCGATAGAAACACGGTACATGTTTTCTATTTCTTAATTAATGCATGGCATTGTATTCCAGTTACTATTGTTATGCTTTTCATCTTTCTTCCATTTAGACTCCCTTAAAGACAATCTTATTCTTCCTTCATTTTTGAGTTGCATCGAGTGATGAAATCACTATAAAGCTTAGTAATTTTGCAGGGTGTGCCAGAAGTGACGTATGGTTTGTTCTTTTCTTTTTTTGTTCGCTTTTCTGCACTTTGCAACAAATGTGGAGTATTCTGGGTGCAGTGAGATTATTCTTCATGAGAGTGCTTTCCAATCATTCATTCATTCAATCAATCAATCAACCAATTTATTTAAGAGTCAATGGCACTTGGCCAAAGGTAAAACCTCCACTAACCGGGAACAGTTGCAACAGGATTTGATGACATCCTGGAAATTTACAACTACCAGGAATACCATGTCTGGCAATCCAAGGATTTGTCCAGTCAATACCCAATTCTGACTGGACATTGTCCACTGGCAGGCCGTTATTTGCAGCCTTGTAAAGCGCCGTAGCCTCCTGACCGGATATACTTTTGGTTTATCACACATTTCTTCCCAATGAACATCTGCTGAAGTAATGGCAGATTTCTTTGCTTTTGTTCATTAAGGTCACTGCTCATGTCTGGTCAAATCACACAGAGATTACCCTTAAAAGAGCCAACCACTGTTATCTCATTTTGCCAAGTGCCAATTGGAAAATGAACAGCTAAGTTCCCTTGGGTGGAATTTTAAAAGTTTCCAATGTCTATGGAAGTGTTTGGCAAGAGTCAGCTGACATCTCACCTGTGATCTCCGATTGAGACTGCCATGGAAACAGACTCTCATTAGATAATTAGTGTATTGTCACTCACTCACATTATTTGATTTTCTGTATATTTAGAATGTTTCTTACATGTACAACATGGGCATGGCTATTCGGGTGAAGCACAGAACACCCTCTGAAGTGAACACCTAGGACTCAAACATTTTGCTTCTTTTTCAATCACTCTGGCTAAATACTGGCTTAATCCAAATCAGCTAAAAACAGGGGCACAGCAAATTTCAATAGTAACTGCATATCTGAGTACAGATTTTATCATTTAAGCTTACCACCAAAACAACAGATGTTTGTTGAAGAAGAGTGCGTGATAAGCCTTATTATTAATATGTGTATATACCAACCTGTGCAACAGAGTGAAAACAAGGCAAGCTGATGCAGTCATTGAAAAATAGACCATTTTACTGTTCTCTGCTCAGTGACCTGGCCAAAGAATGGCAGCGAGGCTGGTGGTGACCTTGCTTTGATATAGACCTCTCTGCTTTTGTCATGTAAACTCACCCAGTTAGCATTACAACAACTTGATTTGGGAAACAAAAGCAGAGATGTCTTTATCAAAACAAGGTCTCCTCCAGCCTCGCTGCCATTCAAAGGCCAAGTCACTGAACAGACAACTGTAAAATGGTCTATTAGGTACTGATCTTCAGCCATTGAAGCTAATGGTGATATTAAATCCCAATGATTTGCAGTTGACATTTCTATACCTGGTCTGAATTATTTACTTTCTGATGTTGTATTGAAGCCTCCACTTAAGTTTCACCTCTCCTAAATTTCAGGCCATCTGACCCGGGGGAATTTAACCCCTAAAGGAGACCATCTGGGCGTGGCTTAAGGTTTTTGTGACCCCTAAAGGAGACCAATCTGGGCGTGGCTTAAGCAAATTTTGACCCCTAAAAGAGACCGCTTAAAAACAAACAAATACGACATGCAATGAGTTTTAATGATATAAAGACAATCATCGAATGCTTTTATCTAAAAGAAGTTTTCAAAAGAAAATTTGACTTCTGTTTCTCTTCGCATAATTCTGTGTTTCTTCGCGGAACCCTAAATGAGACCTTAGTGGCATAAAATATTGGTGCTTTGCCCGGAACACCCTAAGCGAGACCAAAATCCAAAATTTACACCCCTAAGCGACGAGCATCCCCGTCTGTTTCATATGGGAGTCCCCCGCCCCCCCCCCCCCC
>JAHPZR010054405.1:0-17967 GCA_019787425.1 Platygyra sinensis | reverse complement strand
ATGATATATGAAATAAGTCTGAAATAACCAAGAATGACAAGGTTATATGAAACCAAATATTCCCAAGCAACGGCTCAAAAAGATCTCTAGATAGTCTGCGAAGCAAGCGTTCCCCGAAAAGCACGTTAAGGGAACCGGAAACTGTCAGTGAGTACAAAATGTAAGGAGCAGCTAGAATGAAGTGATAGGGTGAATGAATGAAGCCCCTGCAATCAATCCCAGACATTTTACCGAACGCCCCAAACACGCCGCGCTCCCTTGGGGCGTCAACAGTCACATTAGAACCAATGACTCTTAACTTCCGGTAAATCGTTTCTGACAAGCGTCTAGCATAAGCCTGATAGAGTCCACAAAAAGCAAATAGTGCTCGTAAATAACGATATGGCTTCGAACAATTGCCGTGTCTGTTATTGGTCGGGTCTGGAAAATGAAGATACGCACTTAAGTTCGCTCAAATTAATGCAAGAAACGGATTTCAATTCTCTGTCGTACAAATGTATAGCTCTCTCAAAGTAAAACTATGGTAGACTCTGGAGAAAACGGGATGAGACATCCGTGATATCGTGATCAGAATCATCATAAGCTTTATTTATACAGGGTATCAGATCATACAAAAATATGCTCTTCCATCGAGCCGCGTGTAACTTAAATACACAAATAACTATTTTTAAGTAATCTTATACGAGCGCTATTTGTACTAATGCAACTTATACAACTTATGCTAATAACAGTTCATTCTAATACTTATACCAATAGCAATGTCAAAACTAAAACAAAACTAATTCTACAACTTATCATACAATAAAAGTTGTTAAATCCTCAATAAAAAAAAAAAATATCATTAAAATTGTAACACAAAGCAATAGACCTTTCCCGCATTCCAACAAACAATGGCACCGAGTCGAGGTTGGGGTGGACAAAAATACAGTAAATGTATGAAAACGTCCACCCCAGCCTCGCTCTAGTGCGATTGTTCTTCCGCACTGAAGTGGAATGCGGGAAAGGTCTGTTACAATGTTTGCAGAGATTCTTTGAAACCAGTAACAGTGGTCTGGGTCTTGCTAGTAGCTGAGTGACTGTTCCATAGTGTGGCCTCTGAGAGTAGTCTGGGAATACAGAGATTATGAGCCGAGCTCCTCAAGTTATAGCTATGAAGTTGCAACGTTGTTTGACAGGAGAAGAGGAAAGTGATCATTGACCACCTTATACATAGTAATCGCTAACTGTTTAGTACGCTTTTTTCCAAGTGTATCCCAGCGAAGGTCATGTCATAAACAAGAAGATAGCGTCGTATAGTCAGAATTTGTTATTATACGAGAAGCCCTATTTTGTAGCTTCTGGCATCTCTCAGATTGGCATTTTCCGATACAAATACAACAAATAATACAACAAATAAACTTTATTAACAATTAGCACTTAAAACTGAGAACATGTACAACTCGCATAAGCGTAAGCTAGTCGAGGCGCGTTGTGCAGGAAGAAAATCAAGAAAAATAAAAATAAACCAATTTGTAAGCTTCAAATAAAAAACTATGAATCATGACAGGAATAAACTATAAATAAAATACAGTCATTAGCATCCGGGGATAAGTATGTTTACAAAATTGATTTTTAAAAGGTAGCTTAATAACCTAAACAAAATAAACAAACTAAACAGGCGAAGAGATTAACAATGATTGGCTACAAAAAGTTATGTAAAATCCCATACTGGGCTACAATAGTCGAAATATGGAAGAAGCAGGGCATTGTTCATGTTAATGAAGGCATGTGATACTTTTTAACAAATCTGATTAATTTGAGAGTGCCACGTTAAAGTATAATCAATTTCGACCCCTAGGTATCTGTTTGTTCTGACTCTATCAACAGAATGTCCATTTATTTTTACATCAGGTTGATAATCTAGATGTGTGATCTAGCCTTATCAGCAATAATGGGATACTTAGTTTACTTCACATTAAGACTAAGTTTATTTGCTTGAAGCCAAGACTGGAATTTGTTTAGATCACTGTTTAGCTTTATTTGTAGATCAGGAGGATCATGAGAAGTAAGGGTGAGACAAGTATCATCAGCATACAGTCTTGGTGTAAGTTGGGACAGTGGAACCGTAATCCCAAAGAGAGCCATTAACATAAGTTCTTTGCTTACGATCAATGAACATTTTAAGCTTATGGAGTCAACCCTATAGAAATTGAGCTCTCGAAGTAGTAATACATGATCAACAGTATCGAAAGATTTCTTAAGATCGAGAAAATGAACTCCATTTAGTAAGCCATTATCCATATTAGAAAGCAATCATTGGTTGTATCTAGAAGGGGAGTGAAAGTGGAATGAAAAGGTCAAAAACCCGACTGAGCATCGCAAGTAAATCATGCACATTAAAAAATCATATAACTGGTTGAAGATTACTCTCTCAAAAAGTTTGCTGACAATCGGCAAGACAGATATAGGTCTATAGTTATTTGGATTAGTTTTGATATCATCCTTGTAAATAAGAGTGACTCTAATTACCTTCCAATCATTAGGAAAAATGCTGGTAGTTAAAGATCGATTTAATGTGGGTTAAAGATGCAGAGACGATAGGTCCCGCCTCTTTTAACAGTTTAGCGGAAATACCATCAAGACCACTTGCCTTGTTCAGCGGTAACGATTGAATCAACTTTAGTGCGATATCATGAGACGTCTTAGTTACAGAAAAGACACCTGGCAGAGGAAGAACATAGTCAGTAAACTATGAGTCTGTGAGGAGAATCTCACTTGCTAATATCGTGATAAGAAGCAAGGTACCTAAGTGCCTACGACTGGCTCTCATGCCGCCAACTTAGACCATCTTACCGTACGCTTAGTAAAGTTTCAGTTCATAGAATAGAAAACTTGTTATGAATCTTTTGCAGAGCTACGGTGGAAATATAATCGCCATGTTTTCGGAGGAAGACAAAAGGCTCGTGGAAGATTTGAGACGAGAAGAATCGAGGATTTCCTCGGGTTTACCACCTTCCCTTTGGACTATTCGAAGGGATTTTATATCACAGGTGATTTAAGTGTGAGAAATAGATTTGTTGTTTTTACCATTTTTTGTGCTGAGTGATTGGCGGGGTTAGAAATTTCATTCCAGGGGACTTGAGATTTGAGTACGAGTACAAGATCCGATACGAGAACATCTTTTCCATTCTAGTTTGCAGGCTTCACATATCATATGCATGTCACATACCTATCTCATCCTATGAGCTGCTCTCTCTACCTAAGAAAACCAACAAGAGCGAGAGCTCTGAAAACGTCTCTGTGTGAAATTCAAAAATCGTAATCGTACTCAGTCTCGTACTCGTATTCCAATTTAAAGGTCCCCATTAGCTTTTAGGATCTTTATTGCGGATTTTCACATGACATCACTAGAATTCAAACTACAAAACTATTGATCAGCTATTGAATTTGTAAGCTTTTGTGTGACGTGGCGTTTACATCACGGCCGAAAGAGCTGTCATATTTGTTAAAAAAAATTGACACATTTCGGGGAATTTGGCCGTCTGAACAGTTCATGTAGTAGAAAGAGTATCATGTTGCTTTTTTTAGTTACTCGAGAGATAAAATCCCGTTTTTGTGGCAAAGCTCAGTGACAGCTGTTTCTGTTGATTTTCCGCCACCATGTTGGTGCCAAACAGGATGATGAAACCAACAGACGTGTGTCAGTTTCTCACAAAAGGCAAATAAGTGTTAAACAGTTCAGCTGAGGTCTATTTTTAATTTAATTTGTACAACATTCATTGCAGGGGTAAGAATGAAGGGTAAGAGAGATAATCATGTATAAGGTGTTTACGCCTCACTCAATCCCGTCGGAGGCGTTTTTAGATTACCCCTAGCTATGGAAACCACAAAACGGTCACGCAAAACTAATCACACGGCCCTAATGTTGCTAGCCTGGACAGCCCAGGGAGCTTAAAAAACATTCATTCCATCCTATTAATGTAATTAAATATGCATTCTCGTTTTATGTAAGGTTAAAAGATTAAATTACTATATCATCTAAACCTTCAACATGGAAAAGCTTCCAAACTGTATTTGCAATTTTCACCTCAGTCCAATAAAGACAATGGAGTGTGCTCTGTTCTTGACGGCCATGGAAATATCACAGAATCACAATGCGATGGTCTCCATCCATTTCTTTGTGTCAGAAGGCCAGGTAAAATATTCTTAAGTCATTTGAAAAGGGAGATAAGGTAAGAAATATCACTTTTCGGTCTACATCTTAAAAGGAATAGAGCCCATTACCTCCCTCGTGCATCCTGTGATTAAATAAGAATGACAACTTTACTTCAGTATTAAAGTTTAATAGATCTACTTTATCACGGACTCGACTGTACTGACGTGGTACAGGAAGTTTAGATTAAAATTAGTCCAAATTAGTTAGTTTAGGAGCCGCGGTGGCCTCACGGTCAGCGAGCATGTCTCCGGTTCTAGTGGTCTGGGTTCGACCCCTGGCAGGACATCGTGTTGTGTTCTAGGGCAAGACACTTCACTCTCACAGTCAGCCTCTCTCCACCAGTGATGCCGTTTTTGGTGATAGAAGACTGAAATGGGGGGAATGGAGAGATTGAATAGAGTTATCCGTGGGCTCGTAACAACTGAAATGAAGGGACTCCAAAACGTAGTCTTTAATTTTCCGGTGAAAAATCGCTGTTCCATTTGGTTTCCAACCGGATTTTCAGGAACTTCTGGTTAAAGTCAACGATGTACATGTTGTGCTCATTACCAACTTTAGTATATATGCTGTGATGTTGAAAGATCTCCTGCATTTAGTTATCTACTGACACGTAAGCAATCTTTTTCTGTCCTGGTAGTCATCCACTGCCCAAACGGCTGTTTCCATAATGGAGATTGCATAGGTGCCATATGTTTCTGTTATCCTGGTTGGACTGGAGAGGACTGTTCTCGGTTTCACTGTCACGACTTGCACAACTGTTCTGGTAACGGTGAATGTATGGGTCCTAACACATGCAAGTGCTATCCCGGATATTTGGTAAATCCTTTTTTTTTTTTAAATAGCTCGTTGATGGCAAAGATCTGAGAGTGGGATTACTAACTGTTATGCTTTCGTGTGCGAAAACCGAAACTCGACGGACAATCAGACTCCATTCGTGCATCAGTATTTGTTTGACCCTCTACGTTAGGAGTTTAATCGTCTGAATTAACAACTGATTTATTCAGAACACAACATCATCACTCAGTCATTTTGTTTTCTGCGTCAAACTATTAGACACTCTACCAGCATATATCAACTTAGCTACAGTACTTTTCACTTGACGATGATATCATGACGATACTTTGGGCATTGAACTCTTCTTTTATAGGGTCTTGGCTGCACATATTCCTTCTGTGAAAAGTACGAAAGTTGCTCTGATTGCGTGACAGATCCTTTCTGTGGATGGGTGTGACAGTTCGCGTTCCTGCCTTGGAGGTTTTGCTGTAGGGCCACCCAAACGGAAATGTCCCGATTGGTTCTACTATCACTGTTATACTGTAGGGGGCAGGAGCCGCTGTTCAAGCAATATACCGGTAAGCGAGTGCATAAGGGGGAACTCAACAAAGTTTTATTGTATGAAGCTCCGCTCCTTCTTTACCCTTTCGTATTCTATTGACTCAACAGAAAGGAATACCTTTCACGTGCTTTCATGACCGGCCGATAGTATAAACAGATCGCCAATAAAGAAAATATTTTAGTCAACTTTTTGCAGTGCTTAATAAATTGAGTGCACCTGTTCGAAATATTTTCACTAAAGGCACTTTTAAATAGGTAAATGGCAGACTGCTACACACCCTGTCATATACCTCAACTTGTGAAATCCCTGCCTTTTTTTGTTCCTGAAGTGTGAGAAAGGTCCCCGTATAGGGCATTATAGGGACTAGACTCCCACCCCGGGGATGTTCGTACGTCCGCTGGGAACTTAAGTATCCCGTTTTATCTCACGTTCTTAACTTTCATGAAGGGTATGTCATTGTCGAGTAACGAATCGCGTGCTAAATGGAACTAGGAAGTTTCAGCTAGAAAATTAAAACAATAATAAAGAAACAGACCAAATTTAACTGGGCACATGATCAGACCAAATTAAACTGGACGCATGATCATGGTCCCTCATTCTGGTTTTAATTTCAGACTGTGGATTGTGGAGGTAAACAGTGCAATTTTAGGAATGGAAGAGGAACTACTGAAGCATGTCAAAAATGCCAGGACCTCGACAAATGTTACAAAATCGCAGTAAGAAGTGTTATGTTATTCTTACTATATTCTACACTTTTTTTTTATTAAGATAGCGTAGCATAACCACACTATCCGCGATGTTAAGCATGCATCATAATAATGATGCAAGCAAATGGCGTGATGAAGGGAACCGTTCTTCGCGAGATAAAATTAATTTACATTGGCAATGATCTAAAGCAATTGACGCATGTCTTTGAGGTGCAGCACCGAGTCACGACCAAGTTGAAATGTTTTGGAGAGCGCACCAGAAGCTAGGATTGCTCTCGGCTGCGCTTCGAGAAACTCCCGGTCTCTCTGAAACATCGCGCGCCTCGATTTATACCTCGAGCTCGGCTGCATGTTTAAGCATAAATTAATTGTTTGTTGAAAAGCCAGAAAACAAAATCCAGAATAACTTGAAGCCTGCCACAAGATCAGTAAGAAACTCGTTTTATCCAAAAAGTACTCCTTTCTACGATGGCTAACTCTGTTTGATGTAAGTTTAAAGTAATTGAAATCAAATAATCATTTAATCAGCAGGAAGAAGGTGAATGTAGAAGCTGGAATGAGACTCGCTGTCCTGACGGCCAAGTTAATGTAGACTATACTGACCCAGAGAGAAGCAAGAACGTGGAACTCGCTGAAAATGTGAAGTTTGTAGAGGCAAATACCACAGTTATTTACGCTTGTCCGGTGATTATGGCCCAACATAAAGAAATATCACTTGTATTTGTCGCACCGAAAGTCCTAGAGGTCCAGGTCGGCGATATACTGTGCAGTCCTCAAGCCGGAGGGATTATGCATAAAATAGTTGCAGAAGTCCGTGATGGTGAGTTTTGTGACGATGTCAAGATGGTCAAGCACTTTTGATTCTGAAAACGTAACTTATATACGCTTTTGAGTGGCGTGTTTGTGTTAAACTCGTGGATTTAAGGTCGCTCAAAATAATTTCCAGCACTTAGATTTGATGGGTCGTTATAACCTCTCTTTATCACTTGATGCTATAATCATGGTATCAAAACACTGCCCAACCATTTATGAAGACATTGCTATCATTTCTTAACTTAATAGGTCATCATAGCAACAGTATGACCTGTTAAAAGCAACCTTAATTACACCTTAAGGGGCTTATAATTCCTGAACGGGACGATAAAAATTCTTTTTGTACTATTGACATATAATAAGTACGATGAGGTGCGATTTTTGGAAAAGTTTAGAAAAAGAAAATTCTTTAGGTGACGTTTAGAGCCACCTTGAATTTTCAAAAAATTAAGTGGTTATAATGAACCATCAAATTATAGATGCTGGAGCCACTTAAGTTGTGAGTGTGTACGTATTGTGTGAACCACATGATTAACTATCATTATTTGATTAAAAGTTAACAGTGTTCAGAGAGCGGAAGGTAGGGTTGGAAATTTCCCGCGCTCAATTACTGCGCTTACAACGTTTTCGATATTCATTGAAAGCCGCCATAAGTTGCGAATTTAGTAGAGCTGCAACTGAAAAAAACAAATGGCTTGACATTTGGCCGTTTTCATGGCAACCATTTTCGACAGGCATATTGTGTAGTTTTGGAATATTCCTTTAACGATTTGTAAACTTCATATCAGTTAATATCAACGTTCTTTGCTCTATTGTTTTTGATTGCTTTTAAGTCTCTTTTGCTGGTTTCCTGACGTTTTGGGAGAAAAAATGCAAGATGGTAGATCCAATAGTGGCTGGTTGGACATCATGGCATAATCACGATGTGATGTGTCGTCATCTTGCAAGAATACTTTTTTGATATACTATGTATTTCCCCCAAGCTACAAGATTTTGTGTATAGTGTTAATATATCGTGGTGGAGGAGGGGGTTGAGGTTTTGTCCTCTTCCCTCCCTCGGGTTATAAAATATTGAAAAAATCTTGTCTACATAGAATTTAATATTAATAACGTGTTTTGTGCTTTATTTCTTGCCAGAATATCACTGTGCTCTTAAACTGATTGGAAGTAGAAAAATTGATTATGTCTTGCAACCATCTAATAATTTCTTTTTTTTATCATAATTACTTTGCTAGGCCCTTTTCGAGTGATGATGAGCGCCCCGGCAGGCTTAGAGGAAGTCATTAAGTATGCAGACTTCAAGAAAGAAGCGTCAGTAGAAGATGTGGACGATGATTCCACTCTAGAGGATGAACCGGATGAAGAGGACTTGGAAGATATTGTTGCTGGAAACATCAGGCTTAACGTAAGCCGGATATTTGTCCTACCAGATGGTGAGTTGGCTCGTTTTCTCTACCATTTTTTTTTTCAATATAATCTTTAGCTCTAATTTAGTCCAGGACAAAATAAAAGTAGACCTTTGGAAGCCGTGTTTTTGTTTTGTTCTTTGCAGCAAGCCTGATGAATATCAGTTGAACTTTTGCTTCAATCATGCACCACCCTGAAAAAAAATAATTAATTATAAGTTTCAATCCTATTTAGCTAAACGGTAATAGTTTCTCAAGATAAGATGAAATTGTGTGAATAGACAAAAATCTCAAAAGACGATGTCCGTCATAGATAAGTCTCTGTGAGCTGATTTCTCACTGTATTTGCGGCATGAACACTGACTTTTCTTTTTAACCTCTATTTACAGTTTACAGGAAAAGTTGTCTAAATTTCCACCTTGGTGACATTACGTGACTCTTCGAAACACACCAAAATGCATGATAATTAAATTTTAAAGTGCATGTAGCCCTGAGTTAATGTAAATAAATATTGCTCGGTCCAGCGGAAAAGATTCATTTGTTGTAGCTGTATTTGTATGGTAAACAAAGCAAAGAAATTGCCGAAGGGAATCTTTTTCAGAGAATGTAAGCAGCCGACTTGAAATGCATAACGAGGTGTCTCCAAGCCTATCCATTTGAGTGATCTTGATTGGCATTATATTGTGTTATTCAATTCCAGTGTATAAGTGTCTTGGGCACACGTACGAGATTGGAAACGTCCTTGTCCACTCTTATTACCTGGTGATGAAGAAAAACCTTACGGTCCCCAAGATAGGCGACATTGTAGCGTCAAACGTGAGTGGTGGGTTCATCGAGACTGTTGTTTCAGTTCATAAAACCAACGACACAGGATACTTGGAAACAAAGTTTCAGCGATGCAACGAGTATTCCCTCAATTGAATGCCACCAGGTATAGTGAGAATAAAATACATTTACAAAAAATAATGTTGCTGCGTTATGCAATGTAGCGAAACATGAATTCTGAAAAGTACTATAGTACTACTTGGAAGAAACGTAAGTACGCGATTTATACCAGGCAAAAGTGTAGCATACAAAAGCATTACCAGAATGGTTAAAATTAAGATATACTTTCCTGATTAGTTTCCTCTCCAACTCCCTCTTTTTAGCCACGTGCATGCATGAGTACTACACGTTACGAATGCGTTTCGAAACTAATTTTTTTGTCCAAACTTTTTTTTTTTTTCTACTTTCGACCACTACGACATTTGTCGGAGCCTGCTCCATGCTAAAGCTTAAGAAAATTAAAGCTTGAGACATTCTGCACCCTGTTCAATGACTAAGTACGCTAAAATCTGCTGAGCCCAAATATCATGCAGAAATTCTGCAATTTGATCAATGACTAAACACACTCAAATCTATTGAACCCAAAAATTGTGCAGAAATCTGCATAATCCTCAGTGAGTAATTATATATGCAAATTACGTGACCCCAACAAAATCGCAAAAAGGTATGCGCATAATTCAAAACTAAAAAGTTAATTCAAAACAAACTGATGCATCTTTTGCCACGCTGTTGTTAGTTCAAATGAATAAAGAAACTATACGTTCCTTGGGACGCATCCGTGTATGCATGGTCTGACCTGAAGTGAAGAAGTTTTGCCAGTAATAACCGAACTACCAAATTGACGAATCCTCAATTATATGTTTGTTCCACTGCCGAAAAACCTTCAATTTCGCGGTTATTGACATTAATATTTCATGTAAAAAAGGCAGGTGAAAATAATGGAAGAAGCGCCATGCTAAGAAATCTGCCTGGCCTGTTCTACAAATAAAATTAGTCATAGCTGATGTGTACATCTTACCGTCTGCGGGGTCATGATACGACAATACGTTTATATTAAAATGACGAGGCAATGATTGTGTAATGGTTATGAAACTTCAGTCTACGGAACGTAGTTAATTTCTGGCGCTTTATCTAATTTTTAAACCCTCCAGACTGAAACAAAGTAGACGGACACTTTCCCAGTCGGTGTTTTGTA
This sequence comes from Platygyra sinensis, assembly GCA_019787425.1. Classification (NCBI taxonomy): domain Eukaryota; kingdom Metazoa; phylum Cnidaria; class Anthozoa; order Scleractinia; family Merulinidae; genus Platygyra; species Platygyra sinensis. Next base: position 7,490 of record JAHPZR010054405.1, on the reverse strand, counting down.
GCGGAGGAGACAACAACCCAGGACTTGTGCTTTCAGCAGTGGAAGAAAGCGCTGATCGTTTTGCAGTCAATGACTCAATTATAGGAAGACCAAGCAGTGGCTACATGGCAAAGGTATGTCTTAGTTAAGGGAAAAACAAAAACTGCAACTTGTACTTTGACTGCCGTTTGCAATTAGGTAAGAAATTAGTAGGTTACCATTTTCTTGTCTTACCTTACCTGTGATGGATTAATTCCCACATGTCAAAATAGAATTTACTGATGGACAGCCCTACAATAAAAAAATAAAAAAAAAAAAATGGGAAAACCGTTCTTTAAGGGAGAAAAGAAGCCCATGTTTCTCATTCTCCTTTTTTCCTCACTTATAGACTACCAGTGGTTGGTTTTGTTCCTGAAATCCTCCGCGCGCGGAACTCAGATAATATTATGCAAACTAGGGAAAGAATTGAGGGGGAATAGGGAGAGGCAGGGAAAAAAACGGACTCGTTCTTTTTCCTTTTTCTCTGCGCCCGCGCTTCTCGCGGCTCGTCGCTTGCCGCTTGCTACTCGATAGCTCTAAGGGTGAAACATCTCTAATGCAAGGAAAATGCTAGGAAAAGAAAAAGAATGCTCGCAGTCTACCTCACTTAGAGCTCCCTTTTGAAGTTTGCCTTATTCCTCCTATTGTTGTTGTTGTTGTTGTTGTTGGGGCTCAGCCTTTCTGGGGTTGAATTTTCTCCCAAATAGGTTGTAAAGGTTAATGCCAATGGTGATTTTCTCCTTGTGGAAGTAATTTCGACTGAACTGAATGGAAATGGAACCTTTAGTACCGCGGTGGATGTGAATCAATTGCATAGTCACCACAGAAGAACAAGACGCTCATCAAAAGAAATTGATTTGGCCAGCTTTAAATCCAATATAAGTCACAAGGTATTAATAATTATTTGAAACACAGGAAACCCAGTGTAGTCTAATAGGGATACGTCAGCCCAGAGTCGTCTTATATGGATACGTCAGTCCTGGTTACATTAGGAGAGTGATATTTTGTAAACGTTAAATTTTCTTTTACCAATGCTACCCAGCCCTCCCTTCCCCCACACCCCTCTTGTCATAGATGAACACTCCAGTCCTTGCCAAATAATTCATCAGTCAGTCACTCCCTTCTATCATTTTGTTCTGGCTTGAACTTAAAGGAGTCTCGCCGTTTCGCTCTTTGTTTTTCTACTCACCAAAAATGACACCACCTCGTTCCCACTTTTTCTCGGTCAACAGTTCCAGAACCTGCAGCAGGCTGCACTTCTGACGTCATTTTGACGTTATTGGTTAAATATGACAAAACGTTTGACGTCATCGGTGCAATATGACCAAGTTCTTTTCAAATTTGGTCACCAGCAGCTGGTTATGGTGAATTATGCATGTGGTTTTAATCAATCAGAAACGGCGAAATGGTTTGAATGAATAATAATTAACAATTATTGGACGAGGTTGAGCAAAATATCCGGCGTGATTTTTCAGTGGAGAGCAGATCAACTATTTGCCAAAGCCAAAGGCTGAGAGTAATAATCTATCTTCTCACCGGTGACAAATCACGCTATTTTGCGATAACCGAGCTCAATTATGATCTTATTATTCGATCTCCAAATTTGTCGTCTCACTAAAATCACTCATGAAAGCAATCCGTCATTGCTGGCATGCGGAGCAAGCGAAGTGAGCGAGCAGCAACATAATCAGGATTTAAGAAGAATATATAGAAGGGAGTACGAATTCTTGAATTAATCACTTTTTACCAGAATGCATTGCATTTAACCAGAATGCACTGCGCCACTTTTTACCAGAGTGCAGTGCGCCACGAACTACACAAGGATGTCACGCCATTTTCTCGTGTGGATTCCAGGGAGACAGGTTTAATAGTATTGGATTTGCCTGTAGAAAGATGTGAAAGAAATCGTGCTTGACTTTCAGGACTCTTGCTTTTGTTCTTAGTGCAATATGTGAAAGTGTGTAAATCCGGACGGTTAAATGTGACATCTTAGTTTTCAACTGCGTATGTCATACCTTAGCAGTCTCGCCTCCTTGGTCTAACTCTTAAGTGATTAGAAATCGTCATTACTGAAGCTTGTAGAATAATTTAAACAAACGAAAACCGTAGAACACGCTAATTTCATATATGCTGCGATCTTTTTCTTTTCATCTACACATGAATTTGCGCTAACGGACGCGTCCTCGGCACAGTCTGTCAACATTCTTAGGGACATTTAATGCATACCAGTACAGAATTATTAAGTTAGATTTCTGCTCCCACAATTTCCACATCTTTCGATTTTCACGATCTGGTAAAAGGGAGGTTTAGTGATGTGTACTGTTTTGATGATAATAAGTCATATACCCCTGTTCACGGGGCTTGTTTGGTCTACTAGGACCAGCCATGGACCACATCATGTTACTATTACAGTATCAAACTTATAATAAAGATCAAAAGTAATACATCGCCACATTTACAAACACTAAAAAGAGAGTTTAAAATACGACGCGCGAGTACTTCTGATGAACTTCGAGGTGTTTGGAAATGTTGTACTGTCAAATATCGTCTTGAGTGTTTGATACATCTTCTCAATCAAAACCAAAATTAAGCAGAAAACGGAGAAGTAAAATTTTTAAAATCGATGCTAATTAACATCAGATACCCAAACAACGTCACCTTCATGATTTCCTTTGTTTAATCTTAATGAATTTTTAATGAGTTTGAAAAGAGGTTTAAAGCAAATCAAAAATATTTCCTTGACGGTCCCTAACATGGAGTGAGAGCGTCGTTTGACAAAGCCGGAAATGATTTGTGCGCTATCTTGGGTTTTATTATTCTACGGAACATTGGAAAACCAGCTTAATTTCCCATTACATTATCTCATGAACAACGGGAAAGTTCAGATTTTTTACGATAGGCAAGAACATATTTAAAACGTTGATAAATTTAGTTTTCATTCAAAAGAGGTGTTTTGTGTTTGTTTCTTTGGTTGTGTTTTGTTTTTGTCTTAATTTTTTTTTGTTTTTTTTTTGTTGTTGTCTTCTCATGCAAGGACTTGTTCTCTTCCACAGATGCTGTCAAGGGGCAATGCCAAAAATCCAGGTCTCCATGTCTGCCTTTTTAAGTCTAACGGCGTTTGTTGAATTGAGTCCAAGTGGTTTGGATTTGGAATTAAGGACGCTTCAGCCGGTTTAAAGTTAGAGGGAGGCTTGGACTTTTCTTGTGACATTACTGTCGATGGGATTTAAGGTTTGATATAGACATATATATATATTATATATATATATATATATATTATATATATATATATATATATATATATATATATATTTTTAACTAATTTCGTAATGTTAGTAGGTTTTTATTAGCAAATTGGATAGGTTTAGAATTGTAAATAATTTTACTCTTTTTACAGTTAATTGTAAACTTATTTAAATATGTTAATTTTAATCTACTAATTTTAGCTTTCTTATTGTAATTTTATTGATTAATTATCATAATTAATTAGTTTTTAGCTTAATTAAGTAGCTTTATTTATTAAGTGTCCACAATTAGCTCTTAGCTTAGAGCTAAATACATATCGACACGTTAATAAAGGTTATGTTATGTTATGTTATGTTAAGGGAATCCTTCATTTATATATATATAGACTTTTCAAGCTAGGTACCATTTTCACAGTATCTTTATGTTTTAATACTGCTAACAGTTGTCAACTTTTGACAAATTTCGAGAGGACATCTAGATCTCCGTTATGTTTAACCAGCTCAGAGTAATGTAATTGATTAACATTATACAAATAATTATCCATAGGATAGTATTTAAGGCCAACCTTGTGACTCGTAATCATTGCTTCCAAAGCTACACCGGGGATCTTCTCGTGATGAAGGACAAACAGCTTGGTAGCACAAAGTATATTCGCCTTGGTGTAATAAAACTTCCTGCAGGAATATTCTTAGGGATGACTGGACAAGCAGCCGCTGCAGTTTCCGTAAGTTAGACTATCCTTTTTTTTTATTTTTAAATAAAAATTGTTTCATTTATTTCCAATATCATCAGGCTATTTCTTTGAGCCATGAAGAAAGGTGTAATTGGACAGTGGAGAAATATCAATTGAGTGATTGGCAGGCCATTTTTATCTATACTTCATGTGCCCTATTTGACGTTTTACAAACAAACATACTTAATTCAGGCAGCAAAAACGGAAGAAATAGGGAGCTTAAACACAATCATGACCGGCAACCCCGCGACGAGTCCTTGTAAAAAATGAGCGTTAGTTTTCAATTGTCTAAATCTGTTCAGTGCGTTTGCCGCTCTAAGATCTTGCTCAAGCTAAATATGTATTGCCAGCGTTGAATTCCATCATAAAATACTAAAAGCTAGCTGTTATCGTTTGCCCAAATGGGTAGAACTGAAATGCAAAATGAGTTAAAAGAGAAAAGAACGGAGAAAATAAATCGTCAAAATCAATACTATAATCTTTTTCTTAAACTTAATAATCCATGAACTATGATTTCCAGTCTGCACTTTCAAGAATTTGTTTAGTACGTTTTTTGGTTTGTTCCATGTGTGGTTTGTTCCAAGTCACAGAATGTGAACATTTCGCCAACTACTATTAGGTAAATTCAAAGATTCAACGTGTCAACCGTCATAATGGACGGCAATCCACACGCAGGTTTATGTTCCGTTCTTTCTCGTATCATTTGATGAGAAAACTTTGTAGATGTATAAATGAAAAAATCAAACCGTTGGGAAATGAAATCTAAAAGGCCCCAAAGATAAGGTATGTTCGCAACGAATAGCATCGATTCGCATTTTTATCGAGTGCATTGATTGCTGAGACCGTGCAGTTCGGACTGGAAAGCATCTTAAAGTGCGGGTACTGCGACGAAAAAAAGAATTCTTTTTTTTTTTGGATTTCAAAACTATGTTAACTAAACACTAACTGACCCAAGTTTTAAGTTCTGATTTTAAAAAGACACCTGTTCATTTTAACTGGAATTTTCTTATTTATTGGTCCGCCATTGCTAACTTTAAAATCTTAAGAGAGCTGGGTCGAGGAGAAAATGACGTCAAAGACTCACTAGTTTAAGAATGCAATGCGTGTGTACGCGGCTGAATTAATATGCAGCACGGGAGTTTCGGACTTTCAGAATTGTAAACCCGTGTTTTGCATATATAAATTGCGCTTACACGCTGAAATCTTAAGCTAGTGAGTAAATGACGTCATTTTCTCTAGATCCAACCCTCTGATGCCCTGTCGGTCAGTTTTAAACGTGAGTAATGGCTGACCGTGAAATCCAAAACTTACACTCAAAATAAACAGCCTTCGGATAAAATTCAAAGCCTAAAATTTTGCCAGATAGGTGTTAAGCGACAACACTTTCAAAATCTGAAGAAAAAAAAGGAAATGATTTTTTGATCATAGTACCACTTTTAATAGTTAAAGAATGGCAAACACCATACGAAAAACTGTGCCATGCATCTATTTGTTGTGATATTATTTTGCTTGCATCGTTGGAAAAAAATAGTTTCTTTTCTTTTTGGGATGTCAATGATGCAAGGCCGACTTTTAAAGCAGCATGAAACTATGTAGGTGTAACTTGGGATATGATACCATGAAGCCATTTTAGGCAACATGTATATGGTACACTAATGACTAACCAAATCATAAAAAACCCTTTTGCGTATTGTATTTTGAAGTTGCCGCCCTTTCATTCCCGCTTTTTAGGGAACTCTTCGACGAGCAGTATCCGTCAGTGGTAGAGTATCACTCGGAGGTGAATGTAGTTGGAGCGAAGGAAGTTGTTACACCACTGATAATTCGGTATGAATAGCAGTTACTTAATACGCAGACAAACGGACAGACACAATTAGCCAATCAATCAGTCAGTCGCCTAGTCCTTCCTCTAGTCCTCTATTTAGTCAGTCAGACAGTCCTTCAGTCAGTCAGTTCGTCCGTCAGCCAAACAGTCAGACAGACAGTCAGTCCGTCAGTCAGTCAGTCCGTCAGTCAGTCAGTCCGTCAGTCAGTCAGTCCGTCAGTCAGTCAGTTAGTAAGCCAAACAGTCAGTCAGTCAGTTAGTCAGTCAGTCAGCAAATTAGTCAGTCAGTCTCATCACATTAACTTCCGTTTATATTTAATATTTTAGATCAGTTTTGGATCCCACTGGAGTAACCCAAAACCAAAATTGACTGGAGCTAAAATAGATGTCACAGTAACGCCCACAATTTCAGTGAAAGTGCCGGCAATGCCTAAAAGGTTTGAGAATGGAGCAAAGCGGCCGTCCCTCAATATACTGGATAAGATAGGTGAGAGAAACTAATTCACACTGGACATAAAACACAGGGTATAGTGGTTCAGGCTGATCTAGTTCTTATTTGTCCAGTGCTTAGTGAGAAATCAACCTGAAGATGTTATCATTTATTTTTATTCATTCATTCATTCATTCATTCATTCATTCATTCATTCGTTCGTTCGTTCGTTCATTCATTCATTCATTATCCATTCATTTATTCATATAGTTAGTTAGTTATATATTTATTTATTAATTTCCTTGTTTTAATCTTTATTAAACAAGGTTTATATGTTAAACTAACATGTTTTAAATTTTGTTTCAGAAATACTACACATGGCATGTAATTAGAGAATTAGTTAGCATATTTTATTACAAATAAATAAGAAAGAAATCAATAAATAAGATAAATATCTGTCATGTAAAATAAGCTTCAACATTTTTTTCTTATTACGACACCCTGTCCCTTGTTATATAAGAACGTGTCTTATCTATCAGCTGAACTGGTTCTTATACATATATTGCTGTCTGGGCCACATTTAAGCCTGATGTTCTTCATCTATTTGCTCTTATAGGAGGTTGTTTGCTGTAGTGTGTTGTAGTAAATTCTGCCCCGTCCTTTCGGTTGCCATGCACAGTGTCTTTAGGCTTCCTTTCAAATGCCATTGTCTATTTGTTCACGAGATATTGAGTAGATAGCAGCACTGCACTCTCAATCCCGAGGTTAACTCGCTGACCATTTGGCCACTGCGACTCTCAACGAAAAAATGACTAGCAATATTTGAAGACAGTCGTAGGTATAAGCCATTTGTATAGTTTATTGACCGAGTGTGAAGTCAAGATGATCGGATTGATCTTTTTTTATGGATCGAAATAGAGTCAAGGCCCATAAATTTGCTACACAAAAAGGCCAATATGCAGCCACCTTGACCGAACAAGGTTAGACAACAAAGGATTTATCATATGGCTTTCGGGAATTTTTTCTCGCAAGATACCATGGGTAGTCCCTAGCGGGCAAGTTAGCACCATTTTGCTTGCTTGGGTAGCCAATCACAGTGTAGGATTTGGTACATCTTGCAATCTTCCGGAGCTAGCCAGGGAACAATTTTATCGTTATTGGAGAGTTTGAGCATGACGTTTACGGCAGACGGCAACGGCAAAGGCTACCTCTGATTTTCTATTCTTCTCTAATAGTCT
>JAHPZR010054404.1:0-15127 GCA_019787425.1 Platygyra sinensis | reverse complement strand
TTTGGCTACAATGCACAGCAAGAAAGAAACTGAGAATCTGATGTACATACGATCTTATATATGGCTAAGATAAGCAAATAGTAGGCCTTAAAATGTTGGTTTCAAAGTCTGGCTGCCTGGTTTATGTTCAGGGTGGAAAGAGGCGAAGTGAAGGCCTTGACAACAACAACAACAACAACAACAATCTTTATTATTTACACCTTTTCTTATTCATTTAAGGTCTTATTCATTTAAGTTGCCGCAAGAGGGTATGGATAAAATATAGGAACGCTAAGCGTGTAGGAGCTTTTTGTTGGAATAAATGGGCTGGTGGAGGGAGGGGGGCAGATAGGGCGATTGTTTTTCTGTAGGATTTTGAGTTGTTGAGCAAAAAAGGGCTGACATTTTTTTTTGTAGAGGGGCAAGCCATATATGTGTTTTGTGTGCCTCCATAATAAAACATGGAGTATTGACAGATGATGATTTAATACGTATATTATTTTTGTGGATGGAATAACAGCAATATAGTACATGTAGGTCAAAACTATTGTAAGTAAGGTATGGGTTAAAGACGACAAGAAAGATCGTAGATCTTATAACCGCGCTTTTAAAACATAGTTGTTTTCCCAGCACTGCAGTCACAAAGCAGTGCACATTCCAGAGACCCTATCAATGATTTATTTATTTATTACTGTAGACATAATATCACTTGATCAACACAAACTATATACTATTGCATCATCGTTCATCTTTATGATGATGTAATGGTTAATAATCACCCGAACATCTACCTTCACGTTTCTTATCTGCAAGCAGTCCTTGTTGATTCACTGATGACTATAGCCACGCAATCAACTGATCAATCTGTAGCACAACAACTGACAACAACGACTATACACGAACTGTTATAAGCCTCTTATTGCACCATCACATTGACCTGTCCATAACATACCTGATGCGCCGACTAAGAAGAATTTTTTTTTACACAAAATAACTAAAAAATAGCAAGAAAGAGAAATAAGCTCTCTGACTCGTCTAAGCCTGATTTAATTAATTTATAGTTTAACTTGGTGCCACGCAGTCCTCAAAGAACATTGTTTTGAACAGGTTTCATACTTTTTTACTTTTAACAAAAAGATCCCGGACTGAAACGAATATGATAAAATGCCCATGAATTTAATTAGCCGTATCAAACCGCTGTTGCAGACACCTAAAAGCTGTCCAAACATGTTAACTTATTTTTTGTTTAACATCCTGGGAACCAGAGGCCATAACTTGTTAGTTCTAATTGAATTTACTCCCATGTAAAAAAACAAAAGTGTTAAGTTACCATTTGTAACTAAAAATAGCAATATCTCGTTTTGTTTGTTCAAACATTTCATGGGAACAAGTGGTGATGATTCGTCAGCTCTAATTGAATTTACTCCCTTGTGAAAAACAGAAGTGTCAAGTTACCATTTCTAACTAAAAATATATGTAGCAAACATCTCGGAGAAACAAGTGCTCACGAATCATCAACTCTAATTAATTGAATTTACTCCCTTGTGAAAAACAAGGGTGTCAAATTACCCTTTGTAACTAAAAGTAAAAATATCTCGTTACACTTGCATACAAGAACAAAACAGTTGTCACGTCCAGTTATTTTGTAAACGTTAAAACCGTTTCAAATAGAAATAGTCTCGTCTCCTCTAAAATATGTCCTTTTGAACTAGAAGCGACGATTCGTGACCTCTAATTGAATTTACTGGTTGTGAAAAAACAAAAGTATCAAGTTACCCTTTGTAACCTGAAATAAAATATCTCTTCCCATTTGTTTACTACTGACTCATGAACTACTTCAAAACGCAAAACTCATCTTGTTCATAACTAGCCACCATTACACTGAAACAACCCGATGTATATTATGTAACTGTCACAATCCCCTCTAAACCGGACTAAAAATCACAAACAGGCAACATACACGTCAGTCTTTATTATTCAATCACCAAAGTCCTTGTACTTAATACAATCATAAAACTCCCAAGACTTCATATACCTCACTTAAGATATCTTTAACAAGAAATTTTCCTTTTCTTCTACTGCAATTCGTGCTGGCTATTAATGTGCTAAAGCGAAAACCCTGATAACATTGACGAGAAAAGATTACTGTTTCATTTATAACGTATCTTCTCATCCCAGTAGTAAACAAGAACCATTATAAATGTAAAATCGTCACAGAATAATTTCTTTTTGTTCTGTTGACGAAATTAATCGTAGTCTCTTCGCTTTTTTCGTTGAAAGTTATCACTGAAACTGCTCAATGGATGCTGAAATTAACGACTCGCCCTCGACTATGCAGCAATATTTAGGTTTCACTACAACACGCAAACGATTCGAACCTGGTCACAACCTCTTCACATTCCCAATAGTGCATTCCGCCCCCTTAAATACAATTGTTCCTATCATGGAAACCACATCAACACTAGTAGTAGAGCGGCTAACACTAATTTAATTCAAAACCTTATATAATGGGGAAAGCTCACCTTTCATCGCATGCTCGCAGTTATATCCCATACTCTATGTTTCTTTGACTGATTATCCAATTGCTAATCACTATCAAACCCGCCCACAAAATCCTCAGCCTAACTCACAGAAAATGTCGCGGTAAACCCAATATATGAATACTTCCTCCTCTTTTACAGAAGAATAAATATGGCGGTTCTCAACAGTATCGGAATCAAATCTTCTCACATACCATTTACCTTTGCAACAGGAAATTTGATTGGTGTTTAATAGTAGATCCAATCTGATTGGTGTGACATACATACATCTCTCACTGATCCACTGAACCACTGATCCACTGATCCACTCACTGAACCACCCGTCCATAACATACCCGACACGCCGACTAAGAGGTATTTTTTTTTACAAAAAAATAACTCAAAAATCTGCTAAACCCATACCTACATGTATCACACTGTGGGATATATGATTTTAGTATAACTCTACTAAGCGTTCTATCACGAATGACGTCCTCTGATTGGCTACGCTACTCATGTTCTATTCTGTGATAGATAGTGAGTGGCGTAGCAGTGTACCCTTGTTAACAAAATAACAGCACTTCTTGACATTTTCAAGGTGTCTTTGAAGAGAATTCAGATTAAGTTTCGAACGACTAGTAGATTTATACTAAAACAATCAGATTATTCGCTTTCAATTTCTATGCCTGATAGCTGACTAGGGCTGCGCCCTCGTCAACTATCACGCGATAGAAATCTCGAGCTCATAATCTACAGTGTAATTGTTTAATAGTACCACTATATCAAATGTAAGCCCAAGCATTATTTACAAATTTATTGCCAATTTACTAAGTAGCCTTCTGCTTTGACTAAGCATAAAGTTGCAAATTTTGGACAAGTAGAATCTAGTACTGAGAAATCCATCAAAATGACTATTACTTACTTCAGTCTTTTCATTATCATTATTAAGTTCCTCTGAAACAGTATCCTGAACTATATCCCCAATACCGGTGTAGAAACTGTTTAGGATAAATACAAAAGGGTATTAAATAATTATTTTTAATTATTTCACATACCAGTACATTTTCTGCAAAGAGTCAAACCTTTGAAAAATAGATGGATGACTGATCAACACGGTAGATTGTTTGACACAGGTTTAATAATAATATGTTTAATACACTGTATATCAACATAATAATTATTAAATTCTTATAATGTAATTATTAATATTTATAATATAAATGAGGTTTAATATACTTATTTAACTTAGTTAACAACTGGGAGCATGTTACGCAGTAGTTAGCATGGCATTGGCGTGGCGTTAACATGGCATTAGCGTGGCATTGGGGTTTATTAGCATTTTTGGTAGCTTGCTGTGGCGTTTTCCTGTTAGGGTTTGGCATTACCTTTGTAGGCCTGGTGCCGAGCAGTTTCCTGGGAGCCCAGGTCAGGGGTTATTGTTGTAATTTATGAGTGTGCCGTTCAGAGTTTTACTGTGCTTAGTGTTTGGGGTGTCTTGATCAGTTTTTGGAGTGTTAGTGTTTTCTCCCACCCTCCTCTCCCTTTTATTGTTATTACCTTATTATTACTATTGTCTTTATTGTTGTTACTTTTATTACCCAGGCAGTGAGGCCTGGGTTTAGGTTTCGGCTTTCTTTTTTTTTCCTCGTTCAGTCACAAATCGCCGTCTGGTCTCTAGAGCGCATGCACCACTTGTGCATGCATACGGCACATGTACCGGTACATGGAATTTACAGAAGTTGTGGTCCGATGAAAAGCTAGCTCGGATTCCATGATTTTTAGGGCGATGAAATCACATACAAATGAACACACCATTCGTGGTAGACTAACACTTAAGCACGGTTGTCAAAATAAGCCGGCAACTGGCGCATTCCACCGGCTATTTTGAATACTGTGCCAGTTACATGTACTCTGAATGTTAGTAGGTCAGTTCTGAGCGTGATATTGGAGAAATAAAATGGAAATAGCCGCCTACTTTTTGGATGGAACCTCCTACTCAAAAACCTACTGACAACCCTGCTTAAGGTTCTTAAGAGTTTTCGGAATGGGTTGGTCTGCAAGGCCTACAAGAGGTCAATTTACGAGCAAACATTTTGAGTGAATTTATCAAGAATCATATTATACCAAAGCAGCTATCAACCAGGTCTATCAACTCTTCGACTAGACAAAACGCATCTTCAGAAGCATCATCGTATTTTCAGACGTGATCGTGAACCAAGTAGGATCCCAACACACTCATAATGTCCGAGCAACAAGAGCAGAAAGGTTAGAGAATTTGTCTTCTGTTGTTTATGAACCAGTTACGAATCAGACGAATGTATCTGTTCGAGTGCATCTAAGTGAAACACTTTGTGAGAAACTTTGTAAAGTATAACAAAGCTTAAGTCTCGAATTAAACGATATTCTCTCATTATTTTCTTGTAACAGACGCAATAAAAATTAATTATTCGAAAACCATTCAGTGGAAAAAGTCAAGGCGACTGATTATCTGTACTGAACAAGTAAGCATTTACATAAGTACTTTTCTTAATACTTTTAATAACATTTGAATGGGCTAAAAATCACGAGGTAAGTATATATATGTTTTTCAACAAACACCTTCGAAGCTCTATGACACCCACCACGATAACTATGAAACTCAAAAATGTCTCTCTTGTTTGAGAAATGAAGAAAAAAAACAACGACAATGACAAAGGCTAAGGAAAATAGACTGAAACGTTTGTAGGCTGATATAACGATCTTGACTCATTTTACAACCTAAATGCAATCAATAGCTTGAGCACATCAATTCAATTGAATTTCGTACGACTTAAAATGCAGAACATTTAGCTCGATTGCAATAATAGCTAGTGCTTCTCAGTATAAGGACTGCCTCCAGGGGTACACGCAGCAAGGCGTCTAGTTGGTTATTACTGTTGTTATTACAGTCAACTCTCCGCTAACGGACACTCTCGTAAGCGGACATCTCTACTTACGGACGGCTTTTTAAATCCCCGTTTTTACCTCTCAGTCAAACTTTCTATTTACACATTCCCGTAAACGGACACTCTCTCCTATGCGGACGCGGACACTTTTGAAAATGAAAATTGGATTTTTCTTTTGTTTACGCTCTCTCATAAGCGGACACACCATGTACGTAATTGACTCTTGGCAATGAAATTTGTCTTTAATTTGCAATAAATCAACAAAAATATGACCTTTAACAGAGCAACAGAACAGCGGGGATCGCTTTTTACAAATTTCAATTTGTCCGAGGCAAAGCAAGCTGTCCGTTCGTTGCTATTTTTGTCTACGCAATAAAACACAATTAACACCCGCTAATTAACTCTCCCGTAAGCGGACATCCACCCTATTTTTCTTTGGTGTCCGCTTACGGGAATAATTCTCGTAAGCGGACAGCTCTACTAACGGACACGTTTTTCAATTCCCGAGGGTGTCCGCTTACGAGAGAGTTGACTGTATTTCCACAGAGCTCGTGCCTCTGTGTGACGGATGCTTGGGCTGGGGCTGGGAATGGTGGGCGGGGCTCATGGCTGGGTTGCGGGTAAGGCAGGTGGATCATGTATCTTATGGGGGCCCTCGACCGAGTATTGGTCGATACTCGATCGAGTATCGACTGATGTATCGACCGATAGTCCACTTAATGATACTCATGGGGTCGGTCGACATATCGACCGCGATACTGTCAGTGGTATATCGGTCAACTATCAGTTATATATCGGTCAAGTATCGACTGTGTATCGATCGACAGTCGGTCAACATTTTTTTAGCTTAAAGGTGCAACTTCAATTAACTTCAGTTAACAAATATCTGAATGCTTTTAATAAAACGCATTGGTAGAATTTTGTCGCCATCCAATGCATATATCGGCCGATACTATCGACCGATATATCGACTGATACCGGTCGCGTGTCGGTCGAGGGTCGACCGATGTAAAGTATCGGTGAAGCATCCGTCAAGTATCGGTCAAGTATCAGTCAAGTATCGGTCAAGTATCGGTCAAATATCGGTCAAGTATCGGTCAAGTATCGGTGCATCGCCAAGTATATCGACCGATAGGAGTATCGGTCGATACATCGGTCGGTACTCAACCGATATATCAATCTGTACTCGATCGAATATCGACCGATACTCGGTCGAGTATCGCCCGATGTATCGAGCGATGTATCGGTCGACATGTCGGTCGAGGCCCGCCATAAGATACATGATCCAGGCAGGCTTGTGGGGTGCTCTTGCTACCTGGGTTTGGTGTCAGCAGCTCCAGCCCCCAGGTTCCTGGACACCCAACCTCCATATGCAACACAGGCGTTAATAAATTATTGTGCATGATAGCCTAATGGTTAGTACATTTGACTCTAGTTTGTGAGGTCCAGCTATGTAAGGCTGAGCAAACCAGTATATCTTGGTGCTCTCACCGGTCATCTTTCCTTGCTTGAGAGACGTCAGTAAGATTCAACACAAACAGTTCTATTCCAGTGGTATAGCTTGACTAAGATTCAAGTATTGTCTTTGATTGGTGATTGATGCTCAGTTCAGAATTTTGCTTAGAAACAGATTTTACAGGTACTAAAGCAACAGGTCAAGTCTCAGATGTCTCTCAAAAACAGAAATCATTGAATGGCTGCCTGCTCAGCAAGAGTTGCTGTACTGTTTTCTTGGGCAAAAAACTAAACTTTTTTTAGAAAAGACCAGCAGAAAGGGCAGGAACAGTTGATATTTTTTTGTGTTTATTTTTGTATTTTACATGTTATAACAGTAATAATGACACCTGGGGACACTGAAATTATGTACAGCTCTTTCACCTCTCTGTCTCTCAGTCATAAAGACTTATATTTGGTCATTTAGGGAAGCATTATGGATTGGTATACATATCAGAGTACATGGATTTGTTTTTTTTTTTAAACTATTATTATTTCAACAATATTTGGATTCGTTTTCTTATTATTTTTTATATATTTATTATTTATCTTTGCTTTTAGAATGTGCTACGTTTATGTATAAGTGTAATTTTGCCATTCAACGCTTAAAACCCCTGGATTAGGTTGCTATCAAGTTGATAAGTGATGACAAAACGAACTAAACCGTCCACAACAGCGCGATTTATCAAATAGAAAGCGTTTCATTCTTTAAGACCCAGACCCGTACGTATGTTAGCTTTGTGTTGATCTTGTCATCAGAATACTTGTACCACAACCGTAAACCTCTTTTATACTAGGTTCCGATCCAAATTATAGATGAACATCATTAATAGGTAAAAATTATTTTAATTGACCTCTTCATCACAACACATTAATGTAAACTATGCAAGTAGCTTGTGCAATGCGTCACTTCCTGTATCCATACTCACACTTACCTATGCACCTTTCCAAAGGGAACAAAACCTTGAATTGCTGTAAACGGAGAACATTCAACTACTCATTAACAGAAGACACGGTACCTAAAGAGAAAGAAGAGAAAACAATGCAAACAAACGGAACACTCACTCGCTACTCGCTCGTGTGTCAAGTTTTCTGACTGCGAATCGGTGATAGTGTTGACAATACGGCTTGTGATCTGGCCTAATAAAAGCCCCTCCTGAAATAACAGGTACAAAATAAGTCAAAATCAACACATTAAATAATTTAGATATTCAAAAGTGAACCACTTACCACGTCTCCCTCGCTATTTTCTAGTTCGTAAATCAACGAAGAGAACACACAACCGGATAAGCAAACCTCCATCTTGATTTTGATGAATCCGCTGTATTCGATTTACTGTCGCGGGCTCAGTATGGGGGTAGGGGCGGGAACGAAACAAAAGGTGCCTGGGACAGGGAGAAACCAGGAAAAAAAAGGATCAGATTACACCAGAGCATCATGGGAAGTCCTTTCATCCCCCGCTGGGGAGAAACTGAGGCAGTATTTACAGCTTGAAAGATAGCAAGAGATAAAAGAGGGGTCGAGTCGGAACCCGACTTGAACGGCATCGACAAAACCAGGATCGGATCACGGACCGGATCAAGGACAAAAATTCAAAATTCAAAATTCAAAATTCAAGATTGAAAATTCCAAAACTGTTTTCCTGAGCAAATTACACTAGAGTAACTATTGTGTCATGCAGAACGTTATATTTAATCCAGGTGTGATATTCCTTTAGGTAAACTGTCATAAAATAAGTCAGCATGGTAATAGTAGGACGAACGTATGCGGAATCGAAACACAAAAAACTTAAACCCACTAAACAAATTAAACACCTCATGATTTCAACCAATTTCCGTTTTTGAGGCAAGTCTATCCTTTTTCAAGCAGTGAGTTTGGGAATACAGGAAGTGACGCATTGCACAAGCTACTTGCATAGTTTACATTAATGTGTTGTGATGAAGAGGTCAATTAAAATAATTTTTACCTATTAATGATGTTCATCTATAATTTGGATCGGAACCTAGTATAAAAGAGGTTTACGGTTGTGGTACAAGTATTCTGATGACAAGATCAACACAAAGCTAACATACGTACGGGTCTGGGTCTTAAAGAATGAAACGCTTTCTATTTGATAAATCGCGCTGTTGTGGACGGTTTAGTTCGTTTTGTCATCACTTATCAACTTGATAGCAACCTAATCCAGGGGTTTTAAGCGTTGAATGGCAAAATTACACTTATACATAAACGTAGCACATTCTAAAAGCAAAGATAAATAATAAATATATAAAAAATAATAAGAAAACGAATCCAAATATTGTTGAAATAATAATAGTTTAAAAAAAAAAACAAATCCATGTACTCTGATATGTATACCAATCCATAATGCTTCCCTAAATGACCAAATATAAGTCTTTATGACTGAGAGACAGAGAGGTGAAAGAGCTGTACATAATTTCAGTGTCCCCAGGTGTCATTATTACTGTTATAACATGTAAAATACAAAAATAAACACAAAAAAATATCAACTGTTCCTGCCCTTTCTGCTGGTCTTTTCTAAAAAAAGTTTAGTTTTTTGCCCAAGAAAACAGTACAGCAACTCTTGCTGAGCAGGCAGCCATTCAATGATTTCTGTTTTTGAGAGACATCTGAGACTTGACCTGTTGCTTTAGTACCTGTAAAATCTGTTTCTAAGCAAAATTCTGAACTGAGCATCAATCACCAATCAAAGACAATACTTGAATCTTAGTCAAGCTATACCACTGGAATAGAACTGTTTGTGTTGAATCTTACTGACGTCTCTCAAGCAAGGAAAGATGACCGGTGAGAGCACCAAGATATACTGGTTTGCTCAGCCTTACATAGCTGGACCTCACAAACTAGAGTCAAATGTACTAACCATTAGGCTATCATGCACAATAATTTATTAACGCCTGTGTTGCATATGGAGGTTGGGTGTCCAGGAACCTGGGGGCTGGAGCTGCTGACACCAAACCCAGGTAGCAAGAGCACCCCACAAGCCTGCCTGGATCATGTATCTTATGGCGGGCCTCGACCGACATGTCGACCGATACATCGCTCGATACATCGGGCGATACTCGACCGAGTATCGGTCGATATTCGATCGAGTACAGATTGATATATCGGTTGAGTACCGACCGATGTATCGACCGATACTCCTATCGGTCGATATACTTGGCGATGCACCGATACTTGACCGATACTTGACCGATATTTGACCGATACTTGACCGATACTTGACTGATACTTGACCGATACTTGACGGATGCTTCACCGATACTTTACATCGGTCGACCCTCGACCGACACGCGACCGGTATCAGTCGATATATCGGTCGATAGTATCGGCCGATATATGCATTGGATGGCGACAAAATTCTACCAATGCGTTTTATTAAAAGCATTCAGATATTTGTTAACTGAAGTTAATTGAAGTTGCACCTTTAAGCTAAAAAAATGTTGACCGACTGTCGATCGATACACAGTCGATACTTGACCGATATATAACTGATAGTTGACCGATATACCACTGACAGTATCGCGGTCGATATGTCGACCGACCCCATGAGTATCATTAAGTGGACTATCGGTCGATACATCAGTCGATACTCGATCGAGTATCGACCAATACTCGGTCGAGGGCCCCCATAAGATACATGATCCACCTGCCTTACCCGCAACCCAGCCATGAGCCCCGCCCACCATTCCCAGCCCCAGCCCAAGCATCCGTCACACAGAGGCACGAGCTCTGTGGAAATACAGTCAACTCTCTCGTAAGCGGACACCCTCGGGAATTGAAAAACGTGTCCGTTAGTAGAGCTGTCCGCTTACGAGAATTATTCCCGTAAGCGGACACCAAAGAAAAATAGGGTGGATGTCCGCTTACGGGAGAGTTAATTAGCGGGTGTTAATTGTGTTTTATTGCGTAGACAAAAATAGCAACGAACGGACAGCTTGCTTTGCCTCGGACAAATTGAAATTTGTAAAAAGCGATCCCCGCTGTTCTGTTGCTCTGTTAAAGGTCATATTTTTGTTGATTTATTGCAAATTAAAGACAAATTTCATTGCCAAGAGTCAATTACGTACATGGTGTGTCCGCTTATGAGAGAGCGTAAACAAAAGAAAAATCCAATTTTCATTTTCAAAAGTGTCCGCGTCCGCATAGGAGAGAGTGTCCGTTTACGGGAATGTGTAAATAGAAAGTTTGACTGAGAGGTAAAAACGGGGATTTAAAAAGCCGTCCGTAAGTAGAGATGTCCGCTTACGAGAGTGTCCGTTAGCGGAGAGTTGACTGTAATAACAACAGTAATAACCAACTAGACGCCTTGCTGCGTGTACCCCTGGAGGCAGTCCTTATACTGAGAAGCACTAGCTATTATTGCAATCGAGCTAAATGTTCTGCATTTTAAGTCGTACGAAATTCAATTGAATTGATGTGCTCAAGCTATTGATTGCATTTAGGTTGTAAAATGAGTCAAGATCGTTATATCAGCCTACAAACGTTTCAGTCTATTTTCCTTAGCCTTTGTCATTGTCGTTGTTTTTTTCTTCATTTCTCAAACAAGAGAGACATTTTTGAGTTTCATAGTTATCGTGGTGGGTGTCATAGAGCTTCGAAGGTGTTTGTTGAAAAACATATATATACTTACCTCGTGATTTTTAGCCCATTCAAATGTTATTAAAAGTATTAAGAAAAGTACTTATGTAAATGCTTACTTGTTCAGTACAGATAATCAGTCGCCTTGACTTTTTCCACTGAATGGTTTTCGAATAATTAATTTTTATTGCGTCTGTTACAAGAAAATAATGAGAGAATATCGTTTAATTCGAGACTTAAGCTTTGTTATACTTTACAAAGTTTCTCACAAAGTGTTTCACTTAGATGCACTCGAACAGATACATTCGTCTGATTCGTAACTGGTTCATAAACAACAGAAGACAAATTCTCTAACCTTTCTGCTCTTGTTGCTCGGACATTATGAGTGTGTTGGGATCCTACTTGGTTCACGATCACGTCTGAAAATACGATGATGCTTCTGAAGATGCGTTTTGTCTAGTCGAAGAGTTGATAGACCTGGTTGATAGCTGCTTTGGTATAATATGATTCTTGATAAATTCACTCAAAATGTTTGCTCGTAAATTGACCTCTTGTAGGCCTTGCAGACCAACCCATTCCGAAAACTCTTAAGAACCTTAAGCAGGGTTGTCAGTAGGTTTTTGAGTAGGAGGTTCCATCCAAAAAGTAGGCGGCTATTTCCATTTTATTTCTCCAATATCACGCTCAGAACTGACCTACTAACATTCAGAGTACATGTAACTGGCACAGTATTCAAAATAGCCGGTGGAATGCGCCAGTTGCCGGCTTATTTTGACAACCGTGCTTAAGTGTTAGTCTACCACGAATGGTGTGTTCATTTGTATGTGATTTCATCGCCCTAAAAATCATGGAATCCGAGCTAGCTTTTCATCGGACCACAACTTCTGTAAATTCCATGTACCGGTACATGTGCCGTATGCATGCACAAGTGGTGCATGCGCTCTAGAGACCAGACGGCGATTTGTGACTGAACGAGGAAAAAAAAAGAAAGCCGAAACCTAAACCCAGGCCTCACTGCCTGGGTAATAAAAGTAACAACAATAAAGACAATAGTAATAATAAGGTAATAACAATAAAAGGGAGAGGAGGGTGGGAGAAAACACTAACACTCCAAAAACTGATCAAGACACCCCAAACACTAAGCACAGTAAAACTCTGAACGGCACACTCATAAATTACAACAATAACCCCTGACCTGGGCTCCCAGGAAACTGCTCGGCACCAGGCCTACAAAGGTAATGCCAAACCCTAACAGGAAAACGCCACAGCAAGCTACCAAAAATGCTAATAAACCCCAATGCCACGCTAATGCCATGTTAACGCCACGCCAATGCCATGCTAACTACTGCGTAACATGCTCCCAGTTGTTAACTAAGTTAAATAAGTATATTAAACCTCATTTATATTATAAATATTAATAATTACATTATAAGAATTTAATAATTATTATGTTGATATACAGTGTATTAAACATATTATTATTAAACCTGTGTCAAACAATCTACCGTGTTGATCAGTCATCCATCTATTTTTCAAAGGTTTGACTCTTTGCAGAAAATGTACTGGTATGTGAAATAATTAAAAATAATTATTTAATACCCTTTTGTATTTATCCTAAACAGTTTCTACACCGGTATTGGGGATATAGTTCAGGATACTGTTTCAGAGGAACTTAATAATGATAATGAAAAGACTGAAGTAAGTAATAGTCATTTTGATGGATTTCTCAGTACTAGATTCTACTTGTCCAAAATTTGCAACTTTATGCTTAGTCAAAGCAGAAGGCTACTTAGTAAATTGGCAATAAATTTGTAAATAATGCTTGGGCTTACATTTGATATAGTGGTACTATTAAACAATTACACTGTAGATTATGAGCTCGAGATTTCTATCGCGTGATAGTTGACGAGGGCGCAGCCCTAGTCAGCTATCAGGCATAGAAATTGAAAGCGAATAATCTGATTGTTTTAGTATAAATCTACTAGTCGTTCGAAACTTAATCTGAATTCTCTTCAAAGACACCTTGAAAATGTCAAGAAGTGCTGTTATTTTGTTAACAAGGGTACACTGCTACGCCACTCACTATCTATCACAGAATAGAACATGAGTAGCGTAGCCAATCAGAGGACGTCATTCGTGATAGAACGCTTAGTAGAGTTATACTAAAATCATATATCCCACAGTGTGATACATGTAGGTATGGGTTTAGCAGATTTTTGAGTTATTTTTTTGTAAAAAAAAATACCTCTTAGTCGGCGTGTCGGGTATGTTATGGACGGGTGGTTCAGTGAGTGGATCAGTGGATCAGTGGTTCAGTGGATCAGTGAGAGATGTATGTATGTCACACCAATCAGATTGGATCTACTATTAAACACCAATCAAATTTCCTGTTGCAAAGGTAAATGGTATGTGAGAAGATTTGATTCCGATACTGTTGAGAACCGCCATATTTATTCTTCTGTAAAAGAGGAGGAAGTATTCATATATTGGGTTTACCGCGACATTTTCTGTGAGTTAGGCTGAGGATTTTGTGGGCGGGTTTGATAGTGATTAGCAATTGGATAATCAGTCAAAGAAACATAGAGTATGGGATATAACTGCGAGCATGCGATGAAAGGTGAGCTTTCCCCATTATATAAGGTTTTGAATTAAATTAGTGTTAGCCGCTCTACTACTAGTGTTGATGTGGTTTCCATGATAGGAACAATTGTATTTAAGGGGGCGGAATGCACTATTGGGAATGTGAAGAGGTTGTGACCAGGTTCGAATCGTTTGCGTGTTGTAGTGAAACCTAAATATTGCTGCATAGTCGAGGGCGAGTCGTTAATTTCAGCATCCATTGAGCAGTTTCAGTGATAACTTTCAACGAAAAAAGCGAAGAGACTACGATTAATTTCGTCAACAGAACAAAAAGAAATTATTCTGTGACGATTTTACATTTATAATGGTTCTTGTTTACTACTGGGATGAGAAGATACGTTATAAATGAAACAGTAATCTTTTCTCGTCAATGTTATCAGGGTTTTCGCTTTAGCACATTAATAGCCAGCACGAATTGCAGTAGAAGAAAAGGAAAATTTCTTGTTAAAGATATCTTAAGTGAGGTATATGAAGTCTTGGGAGTTTTATGATTGTATTAAGTACAAGGACTTTGGTGATTGAATAATAAAGACTGACGTGTATGTTGCCTGTTTGTGATTTTTAGTCCGGTTTAGAGGGGATTGTGACAGTTACATAATATACATCGGGTTGTTTCAGTGTAATGGTGGCTAGTTATGAACAAGATGAGTTTTGCGTTTTGAAGTAGTTCATGAGTCAGTAGTAAACAAATGGGAAGAGATATTTTATTTCAGGTTACAAAGGGTAACTTGATACTTTTGTTTTTTCACAACCAGTAAATTCAATTAGAGGTCACGAATCGTCGCTTCTAGTTCAAAAGGACATATTTTAGAGGAGACGAGACTATTTCTATTTGAAACGGTTTTAACGTTTACAAAATAACTGGACGTGACAACTGTTTTGTTCTTGTATGCAAGTGTAACGAGATATTTTTACTTTTAGTTACAAAGGGTAATTTGACACCCTTGTTTTTCACAAGGGAGTAAATTCAATTAA